>JAVTVJ010002103.1:0-98375 GCA_034509425.1 Eopsaltria australis
TCCACTCCCAAACCCTCCCTGACCCCCAAACCCCCTCAGCGTCCCCCCCAAGGCCGGAGTGGCTGAAGGAGGAGTCAGGAAGTTGGCAGGACCCCCAGGTCCTTGTGCAATAATCCCAGTATCCCGATTTCCGGAGGTTCGTGGCACAGTGGGGACCTCGGGGGTCCTGGCAGGGGAAATCGGAGTAAAACCCCCCCAGGAGGTGCTGGGAGAGGGGGATCCCATCCCCGAGAAGGGGAGGTGACACCTTCCAGCCCGCTGGGTTGTGTCACAGGGGACACAGGGGACAATCCAGTGTCGGTCACTCACTGCACAGGGGTCTCCGAGGGGGTCACTGGTCCTGGTTCCACGGAGGGAAAAGGTCCTGGGAGTACCCCGGGCTGCTTTTTGCTGTGGAGGTTTTGGGGACGGAAGCCACAGAGAGCCGAGGAACGCTCCTGGCAGCTCCGGGTGTCCCCCACCCTCGTGGCTGTGCCGGTGCCAGGCCTTGGCATCGCCCACCTGCCGCTCCAGGATGCCAAGGAAGCCCTGCAGGGCGGGCAGGCTGAGGTAGGAGCGCTGGAATCCGTGTGCCCGTGCCAGGTGACATCCACCCGTGGCTCCTGGGACGAGGACATTCCCATCCTGGTGCTCAGGCCGGGCGGGATGCTCAGCTCCTGCTCCAGGTGCGGCTCCAGGCTGGAATGCTGGTGGCCAGTGACATCCAGGGATCCAGGTCCCAGGAGCCGGGGCCGGCGTGGGAAAGGCGGGCTGGGAAAAGGCTCCTTGGAGAGCCTGGGCTCCCCGGAGCGCTCCGTGAGAAAGGGGCAATCTCAGGGTGGAAACCAACGGCTGCATCCTGACATCATGGATTTACATCACCCAGGGACTCGGCCCGCAAACATCCTCCCCAGCCCGAGCGCGGGCTGAAAACAAAAAGTATTCCAGATCCTGGATTGTTTGTTTTCTTGGGAGACCGGCTCGGGATTGGAGTCGAATCCAGCCGTTGCTCCCCGAATTCCCATCCCTGGGATGCGCTGCGTGACGTGTGGGCCGGGAGCAGAGTGGGGACACGGAGCCAGCCCGGTTTTCCAGGGTTTATTTATCTGCTTCAAGAGGAGAGTTTTGCTGGATGTGGGTTTTGCAATAAGGCAGAACGAGGAAAACATCCTGGGATGATCCTGACGGGGGAGGAGAACAACGGCAGAGATAAGGGGTGAAGGAGATTCCCGTCATTCCTGGTGGGAATGAGCCAGGCCTTGGATGCCCGGGGGAGTCCCTAAAAGCGAGGGAAGAGAGGATTTGGGGACTTGGTGGGCAGGGGAGGGAGCAGAGCCTGGGTGCCAGTGTCACGCAGCGTGTTCCTGTGGAGGTCATCGGACTCAGGGAACACTTAAAATCTTCCAAAATGAAGTTAATGGGAGTTCTGGGAGTGCTGTGAGAGGACAGGGATGGGTTTGGAGGAGCAGCAGGAGCAGCACGGGATGAGCCAGGCCTTGGGGGGACCCCCCTCAGGCCCCATTCCTGCTGCAGCATTCCCAGCATGGAATGTCCCAGGCAGGGACACGGCGAGGGGACAGGGTGGTGACTGAGGGACACCCTCAGATCGCCCTGGGGGGCTCACCCACCCTCCCTGGGGGGCTGGCCCGGGTCCTGGGCTACTCACCCAGATCCCATGGTGCTCACACACCCCCTCTAGGGTACTTGCCCACCCTCGTCGAGGTGGTCATCCCAATTTTGGGGTGCTTGATCACCCTTTCTGGGGTGTTTGCCCAGCTTTTGGGGTGCTCACACAGCTTTCAGGGTGCTCACCCACCCTCTCTGAGGGAGTCATCCCACTTTTGGGGTGATCGTCCACCCTTCCTGGGGTGCTTGTCCCGCTTTTGGGGTGCTCATCCTGCTCCTGGGGTGCTCACTCACCCTCTCAGAGGTGGTCATCCCACTTTTGGGGTGATGGTCCACCCTTCCTGGGGTGCTTGTCCCGCTTTTGGGTCACTCATCCTGCTCCTGGGGTGCTCATTCAGCTCCTGGGATCCTTGCCCACCATTCCTGGGGTGCTCATCCAGTCCTTGGGGTACTGGCCAGGATGTGGGGTGCAGGATAAGGGGTAAAGAACCAGGAATGCAGAACTGGGGGTCCAGGACCGGGAGATACGGGGAGCAAATCTGGAGAACGTGGGGGATGCAGGAGCCGGGATTTGGGGTGGGAATGTGGGATCCCAGACCAGGACATGGGATGTGGGGCTGGGCAATGTGGGGGTGCGGGATTGGTGCTGGGGGTCGCAGGATGGCACCGAAGGGGACGGATCGGTGCTGGGGGAGGAGGAATTTTGTGTCCTGGGAATATCGGGGGGCCAGGATTGAGCCAGAGCGTGCGGGGGAACCTGGGTCGGTACCGGGGAATACGAGAGGGGACCGAGGGTGGCACGGATGGGACTGAGGGACACCGGATGGGAGCGGGGAGGGGAAGGAGGATTGGACCGGGAATACCGGACAGGACCCGAGTGGGGCAGGAGCAATATCGGGGGACGTGGTGTGGGAGTGGGGGGGTGAGGGATCCGTTCTGGGGGGTGGAGGGGCGGGATTGGGACCGGGGAAAACGGAACAGGACCGGGGGAGGGAGACCCGGAACGGGACCGGGGAAAACGGAGCAGGATCGGGGGAGCGACACCCGGACCGGGACCGGGGAAAATGGAACAGGATCGGGGGAGGGACACCCGGACCGGGACCGGGGTAAACGGAACAGGATCGGGGGAGGGAGACCCGGACCGGGACCGGGGTAAACGGAACAGGATCGGGGGAGGGACACCCGGACCGGGACCGGGGTAAACGGAACAGGATCGGGGGAGACCCGGATTAGGACCGGAGGAGACCATAATTGGTACCGGGGATCACGGGATGGGACCGGGGACGGTCCACAGGTTCGGTACGGGGGATATGGGACGGTACCGGAGAGAGCAGGACCGGTACCGGAGAGAGCAGGATCGGTACTGGAGGATACGGGACGGTACCGGAGAGAGCAGGACCGGTACCGGAGAGAGCAGGATCGGTACTGGAGGATACGGGACGGTACCGGAGAGAGCAGGATCGGTACCGGGGGACAGGAAACGGGACTCGAGGGGTGCAGGACGGGACGGGACGGGACAGCCCCGGCCCGGGGGGTGCAGGAGCGGGCCCGGGGGCTGCGGAGGGGGCAGGAGCGGGGGCTGCGGGCCGGGTCCCCGCAACAGCCCGTCCCCGCCGCCCCCCCGGCGCTGGCCCCGCTCCCAGCCCTGCGCCCGGGGCTGCAGGGGCCGAGCTCCGCGCTTGAACCCGCCCCCGCCAGATCTCATTTCCCTAAAAAAAAAAAAAAAAGAAAAAAAAAAAAAAGAGGGAGAGAGAGAGCGAGGGAAAAAAAAAAAAAAAAAAGAGAGCGAAGAAGGGAAGGAAAGAGGGAAGAGAGGAAAAAAAAACCCCGGCCGGAGCCATGGCCGGGCTGCGGAGCTGCGGGCTGCTCCTCTGCCTGCTCCTGGCCCGGGCCCTGCGCTTCCCGGACTATTCCTACGTGCTGGAGGAAGAGGAGGAGGACGAGGAGCCCCTGGACTACAAGGACCCCTGCAAAGCCGGTAGGAGCGGGGGGATGCGCGGCGGGGGGCGGGCGGGCGGACAAAGGGGAGCGCGGGGGGGCCGCGGGACCGCGAGTGCGGGAGCGAGCGTGGGTGAGTGCGAGTGAGTGTGAGTGTGCCCCGCACACACTCCGGGGCTCCGCACGGCCGAACTTGGCTCCGCCGCCCCGGGGACGGGGAGCCCCGGCAGCCCGGGCTGGGGGGACGGGAGGAGCAGCGGCCGGTCCCGCTCCGGGATGCATCTGGTTGTACTTAGGGTGAGGAGCAGGGGGGGCTGGCCCGGCGCCCCGTTTTCTCTCCCCGCTCTGGGCTGCACCGGCAGCTGTCAAAGGCGGCGGGGAGCCCCCAGCCCCCCCAAATCCACCCCCTCCTGCATCCCATCCCACCACAGAGCCAGACCCATCCCGCACCCCCATCCCACCCCCCATCCCTGAACCCGCACTCTGCACCCCTTGGCTTTCTCCGTCTCCCCCAGCCCGCGTTTCTCCGTTGTCCCCAGCCAGTCCCCACGGGACACCCGGGTCAGGCTCAGCCCGGGTGGTGCTACCGCGGGCTGGGGTTCCTCTGTGCAGGACCAGGGGGTTCGGAGCTGCTCCCCAGGTTTTGGAAGGCCTGGGAACAAACTGGGCGCTGCGGGGGGCAAATCCCTCTCTCCCAGTGCGAGCTAAAGCGGATGGAAGGATTTGGGGAGGGGGAAACTGAGGCACGGGAGGGCCGTGCAGGGCTGAGCCCGGCGCGAGGGCCGGGGTCTGGCGGGGGATCACGTTTCTCTGTACTGGCATTGTCTGCGCTGCAAGGCGGCTGTTGATATAACTCTGTCTACACGAGGGCTTTTTCTGGCCAAAAATCCTTCCCTTCCTGCCCTCCCGGGCTGAAACAGCAAGGCTTGCAAAACCGTCCGGGCAGAGCCGGCTGGAGCCTTCCCTCCGCTCCCGCTTCCTCCAGCTGAGCGGCACAGGCGAGGCTTCACCCGGGATTACTGAGCGCTGGCTTTGCCGCTGTCCCCTCCTCGCCCCTCTCCCGTGCACCCCAAGATCCCCCCGTCACCTCCCGGGGCCGGCTGTTCCCCCCTTCCCGTTCCCATTCCCGTCCCCCCTTTCCCATTCCCGTCCTGCTTTTATGCGATCCTGATGGGATTAATTTAATTACGGGAGCTCTTCCCCGGGAGCCGGGGGGTGGGGGGGGATCAGGCCCTGCCACGCATCGCTCGAGCCGGGGATTCACCCTCGTTTGGCTCCACAGGACCGGGATGATGAAATCCAGTTTTTTGGGGAGCTGGAACCCCCTGGCATCCCCCATGGCAGTCCCCGACCCCCCTTGGCATCCCATGGGGGGTTTGATTCAGTTTTGGGGTGCTGAGATCCACCCCCCCGAGCTCCAAGCAGTGCCAGAAACAGCCAAGAGCCGAGGTTTTGCCACGGCCGCGGCTCCGGGGAAGGAAAGCACCGGGAGTGGGATTGGTGTTCCTCATGCCAGAGGTATCCTGAGGCCACCGGCTGCCCGCGGCTCGCCGGCCACCCCGGTGATGCCACCCCGTCTGCAGCGGTGCCAGCGGAAGGGGAAGAGCCTCCCGTGCCGCCGTGTCGCTTCCAAGGATGCCAAAACGGGAGATCCAGCCCTCGGACCAGCCCCCGGGTAGCCAGGGAGGAAGGAATCGGCCGCGGCCCCGGTTTCCCTTCACCCGGTCAGCACAGCCAGGTCTCGGTGCCCGGGAGCAGCCGCCGGGTCAGATCCGGGTCGGATCTCCGGTTGGGAAAGGCGGCTGGAATCGCTCCCAGCACCCCCAGCTGTGCTGGGACAGCGGCTCCAGGGTTCGCTCTGGCTCATCCCAGGGGAGCCGGGGGGTTGCTGGGCAGTTTGGTGATGGGAGCCGGGACCCCTTGGGTACCCCCAGCACCCCCCGGGATGGGCGAATCGAGCCCACCTTGTACCCTGGGTCAGCCCCACACCCACATTTTGGGGTGCTTGGCTAAAGTGGGGGGCTGAACCCCCTCCTCTCTGGCATTCCATCACCCTGCTCCCTGGGGAGAGGGACATGGGGGTGCAGAGCCCTTGGGGGCTCACGCAGCCCCCCAAATCAGGTATTTGAGGGCATCTTCTCTCCCAAATTCCCAAGGGGGGGCTCAGCATCACCTGCATGGCAGAACCTGCCAGGGACACACGGACGGGGTGGGGGGTCTGAGCCCCCTTTCCCGGGTCTAGGAGCTTCCCAGCCGTGCCTGGAGTTCTCCAGCCGCCGGGATTTCACCTAGATTACACTTTCCAGGCGTCGCCAGCCCAGGCTACTGGTTGCAGTCACACTTGTCAAGCTGCCCAAAAATATTTTCCAGCCGTTATATGTCACTTATTCATGCAGGGTAAAAAATCCACCCGCGGAGCCGGGGCCGGCGGGAGGCCTGCGGTTCAGGGCTCGGCAAACCTTGGAAATCTCAGGCCGATCCCGGGATCTGCTTTATCTTTGTGTAATCACCCGTTCGGCGCGGCGGCATCCTCCGGCGGGGGCCCGGGGTGCCACGGCGAGGCCGGGGGGCTCCGCTCCTCGCTGCCCTCCCTCCCCTGGCTCCTGGGAAACGCCTCGGCTGCTGATTCACGCCGCCGGGTCCTGCCCAGGGGGGAGACGGCGCTTCCTGAGGCTTTATCCGCCGCCGAGCCGGGGCTGGGAAACACATGGCCGGGAGGGACGGGACGGCCCCGGGGAGACCCGGGGAGAACAAAGCAGCCGGGAGGGGATGCGGAGAGAGGAGGGGAGGATGGCTCGCCGTGGGGTTTCCCCAAATTTTTTTTTCCCGGGAAGGGTGTTTTCCGGACAACAACGTGTCCTCCTGGTCGCCTGTGGCTTTGCTGAGGATTCTTGGAGGTCTCTGGAGGGAAAACAGCTTCCCACCGCATCCCGCCGAGCCGTGGGAAGCGGAGGTGCCGCTGAGCACCTGGCCAAGGGCTGGGAGAGGTCACTGCCGGCAAAGTTTGCGTGGCAAACCCCGCTCCACGCGCGTGGGGAGATCCCGAGCCGCAGGAGGGTTTATCGGGGAGCCGGGAGCGGCCTTGGGAAGGGGTTAGCGTGTGCTGGGGAGGGGACAGGACTGAGGAGTTGAAGCACAACACGGGGGACGTTTGCAGCCAGAGCCCTGGGGAGGATGCCCAGAGGTCCGGGAGCCCTTGGGAGCCGGGTCCCTCCTCCTGGCAGAGCCGCAGACAGCGACAGGAGAGCCCGGGATGCCCCACGTGTGCCCAGCTGGGTGTCAGGGCACATCCCCATCTCTGCTCCTTGTCCCCGCTGCCACCAGGCTTCTCTCCAAAGCTCCAACAACCCCCCCCGACATCCCCTTGGCAGTGCCATTCCCAAATATTTTCCTTTCCAGCAGCTCTCCCTTTCACAGGGACTGCTGCTGTTGGCCCGGGATGTGTTTTCCTCGGTGACCTGGCCTTGGAGAGGGGATGCGGGGAGCCCTCGCTGCCTGCACACGGCTCCTTCCACCCCGGGGCTCCGGCGTGCCTCGGGTTTGGCATCCGCCACTCCGAGCCCTGGAGGAGGCTTTTCCGTCCGTTTGCTGTCACGGAAGAGGAGCAGAAGGAAAGCGCTCCCCCGGCGTGATCCAACCATCCCTCCCACTCCCAACCTGCCCCCGGACGGACGTTTCCTGCCCCTGGAATTTGCTCGCCTCCCGGGATGTTTATTTGAGGCTCCGCGGTGCTTCTTTCATCGCCTGGAGCAGGCGAAGGGTTGGAGCCTGAATGCCGATGCCCAGGGCTGGGGAGGGAATTTGGCTGCGGGTGCCCGGGGAAGCGTTGGCGGAGAGAGGCTGTGACTTGCACCGAAGGGAATTCGGGATTGGGATCATCCCTCCACCTGGGATGTGCTTGAGCTTCTCTGCCTTCCCCAGCTGCTGGATGCCCAGTGCCGGGTGCTGGCATAGCCCTGGGACTCCCAAAAACACCAGCTGGGATAAGGATGCTCCAGCCAGGAAGCAGGAGGCGGGGGGATGCCAGTGACCGATGTCTGAGCGCGGGGCTGGCTCTTAGGGGGTGCCCCATGGTGCTGACAGGCTGTGTCCCCCCGTGCCTCAGTTTCCCCACTGGCTGCACAGGGGCCGTGATCTGGCCTGGCTCCCAGCCTGGCCTCCGAGCCTTGAATTCCTGCTTTGTGCCTGCTGCGCCGCTCCGAAGGTGCTCTGGGAAAGCAAATATTCCTCGCCCCGGCGTTTACAGGCTGGCGGCTCCCTCTGTCCCGCCGCCGGCGAGGGGCACCGGGAGAGGGGCTGCGCCGGTGCCGGGGGACGCGAGAGGGGCTGCTGCACCTCCGTCCTGTTCCCCCTGTCCTGGGGGTCTCACAGGGTCCCCACTGCTCCCCCCGCCCCCAAAACCCCGGGATGCTCCACATCCTTCCCCCTTCGCACCCCGCTCCGGGGTTCTGTGGGCCGGGCAGACCCCCGGGGCCAGGGGGACCCGCCGGGGCAGAGGGGTCCTCTCGCGTCCGGCCGCGGCCCCGGCGTGTTTTGCCGCGCAGCTGGGCTGGCGTGCGGGGGCGAGGGGCGGTGCGAGGAGCATTCCTCACATATTTAAGGGCTCTGAGAGCCAGTGGGATGCTGCGCCGGTGGCTCCGTGGCTTTACAACCCGGCCGGGGTGCACCTATTACAGATCTCGCTCCCATCCCGTTCCCAGCTGGGGCAGAGCAGTTCAATCCCTGCTCCCTTCCACTCTCCGAATCTGCACCGGGAGGGATGCTCGGGACTCGCACGGGGGCTTGGAATGACTGGGATGGAGCTGCTGAAGCAGTGAGGGAATGCTGGGCTGGGCGGATGCTTCCCATCCTGCCCAGTGCCCTTTGAGGGTTCCTGGGATCCGCACCGGGATGAGTCCCTCCTGCCCAGGGCCATTTGAGGATTCCTGGGATCTACACAGGGATGAGAGTCCCTCCTGCCCAGTGCCCCATTTGAGGATTCCTGGGATCTACACAGGGATGAGAGTCCCTCCTGCCCAGTGCCATTTGAGGATTCCTGGGATCCACACCGGGATGAGTCCCTCCTGCCCAGGGCCATTTGAGGATTCCTGGGATCTACACAGGGATGAGAGTCCCTCCTGCCCAGTGCCCTTTGAGGGTTCCTGGGATCTACACAGGGATCAATCCCTCCTGCCCCATGTCCTTCAAGGGCTGGTGAGACTCACACAAGGGTTAGGGTCTTTCCCACCCTTTGGAGGGATCTTCGCAGGGATGAGAGTCCCTCCTCCCCCGTGACCTTTGAGGATTCCTGGGATCCACACCGGGATGAGAGTCCCTCTCGCCCAGAGCCCTTCAAGCATTTGTGGGACCTGCACAAGGGTGAGGGTCTTTCCCACCTGGTGCCCTTCGGTGGGATCCTCGCAGGGATGAGAGTCCCTCCTGCCCAGTGTCCTTCAAGGGCTGGTGAGACTCACTCAAGGGTGAGGGTCTTTCCCACCCTTCGGTGGGATCCTCGCAGGGATGAGGGTCCCTCCTGCCCCGCACCACGCACGGAGCCTCCTCTGCCCCAGACTGACCTGGAATCTGATCCCGTGCTGTTTATCTGCCGCCCGCCCTGCCAAGGCTTCCCCGGGGCTCTGTTTGCTTTTCCCGGCTCACCAGAACATCGAGTTCGTGCCCCGGCCGCTTCCCACCGCTTGTTTTATCGTATTTTTCCCCGCGCCATGGTTCCCAACCTTGGTGGAGCCCGAGGTCAGGCTCATCCCAAAATCCCAGCCTGTGGGTACCCCCTGCACTGCTCGCCTTGCCCGGGGGATGAGGGATGCTGAGCTCCTGCAACCCGGGCAAGGACGAGAGGGACCCTACAGGGGGATCCACGGAGCTGTGAGCAGACAGGAGGTGCCTGTAGGATCGGGATGGGGGTGCTGAGGGGTTTGGCCCCGATCCGAGTGAAAAACCTTGTTTGTCTAAAGCTTCAGCCCCGCGGTTACGTCACCGTTCCAAGAACCCGAAAGAAAACACAGCACAAAAAGTCAAACAACAGAGGAGGGCTGAGCTATCTCCCGGCTGCGGAGGGGGAAGAGCTCCGTGGGAGCCTCCGGGCAGCTCCCAAAGCGCTGGCTGTGGGTTGGGGGGTGGGAGGGATGTGCAGGGATGGAGCTGGGATGATCCCCCTCTCCCTTTCTTCACTCCTGACTGCTCCGTGCCCCACGCCTGGCCTTGGAGCTGGCGTCCTGCTGGCACCGCATCCTCCCCGCTGGCACCGCATCCTCCCCGCTGGCACCGCATCCTCCCCGCTGGCACGGCCGTGGCTCGGACCTTGCCCCCAGTGCTTCTGTGACAGAGCAGAGAGCAACCCCTGTGGCACAGCCCGCAACCTCCCGGGCTGGGGACAGCTCAGGGACTCAAGGACACCTCCGGGGATGCCTGGGGACCCGTGTCCCCTGGTTTGGGGTCTCTTGGGTGGGGTGAGGGGATGGGTGCAGGGGGTGTGACCCCTCGGGGGGTGTTTCCCCCTGCTCCAACCTGTGCTGTGCCCAGCACAGGGCTGGGGCCTCTCCTGCCAAGAGACCCCCGTTTGCAGGGGTCCCCCTCACTTGCAGGGGTCCCCCTCCACTTTCAGGGGTCCCCCTCACTTGCAGGGTGCCCCCTTTGCTAGCAGGGGGTCCCCTCCACCTCTCTCCCGTGAACAGGGAGGGGACAAGTGGCATCCGCGTGGCAGTGTCCCCAGTGAAGCCCCTCGGGCAGGTTAACAGTGTCTGGGGGCTTTTGGCGAGCAGAGACGCCCCCTAAATAACCCCACGTGTCCCCTCGTGCCACGGGTGCACAGGGAGCGAGTGGGAGGAGGACGTGACCGGAGCCCAAACCAACCTGGAAGTTTCTCAATCCTCACTCTGGGCTTGGCCCCGACGTGTCCGTACAGGGATCGCTGCCGGGCCACCCCCTCGCCGTCCCCCACGGCCCCGCTGGCCCCTCCAGGAGCCACCATCCACCGTCCCCCGTGGGCTGGGGGGGTTCTGGGGGAGCCCAAACTGCCTCAAACCTCCAGGAAAAGCAGCCCCCCGTCCCCGGGCTGGCCTGCCCGGCTCTCTCACGTCTCCCAAATCCCTCACATATGGTTTCTATATCACTTGGCTCCGCCGGCGCTTGCTCGGCTGTAAGCGAGCTTACTTTCCCTTGTCTTTCCATGCAGCTCTTGGCACGGGGTGCTCGTCCTTCTCCCCGGCCCTGGTCCTCCCCCGCGCTGCCCGTTCGGACACGTCTCTCCCGGCCCCGGGGAGGGTGTGGGGAGGCCGGGGCCGGCTCCTGCCTCTGCTCTGCCCTCAAATTGCAGCCTGGCCGTGCCAGCCGCAGGTCGCTGCCAGGGGAGGTGCCGGCCCCGGCTTGTTTTGCTCTTCCCTCGGCGCTCCCACCGGTCTGCTCTCCACGCCGGAGCTTCCCCCGATGGGATTCACCCATCGGTCAGTGCTGGGGACAGCCCCAAAGCGTGGCTTTTTCACCCCAAAGCGCTCCATACCACTGCTGGAGCGAGGTTTGGGCTCGGTGCCATGGAAAGGGATGGGATCCAGGCTGCTCCTCTGATCCCATGGCTGTTCCTCTCACCCCGTGCCGGCTTTCTGGACCTCTCAGGGTTATCCTAATTGTCCCGCCTTGCCTTCGTAATTGGTGGCTCTTTTGGGATCCATTTGCGAAGTGCTTGGAGCGTGACCTTGGCTCCGCTCACCCTCATCCCCTGAGCTGCTCCGGCCACTCCACTCCCCACCACTGCCCTTCCCAAGGGATGGCGAGTCCAGGGAGGGCCGGGCACCCTCTGCTCTGCCCAGGTACCCCCAAAACCTCTGAGGAGCCCCACTCCCACTCCACCCCACTGCGGCCACCTCCGGAGCCACGGCCTGACCTCGGCCAGCCCCGGCGTTTCGGCAGGAGCCGCGTCCCCGGGGCTCGGGGCCGGCCAAGCGCCGGGAGCCGCGCGTGTCCCGAGTGACGGAGGGGCCGTGGAAAGAAGGACGGAGAGGAGAAAGAGGAGGAGGAAGGGTTCTGTGCAGGGTTATGTCCTCCAGCCCCGTGGTGCTGAAGCATCTCAGCCCCCCCGGTGCTGGAGGGGGGTCCCGGCCCCGGCAGACGGCCGGCTCCGGTCCTGCGGGCGCTGGGCGCAGCGGGAGCTTCCCGGCCCATATGGCTCCGCTCCGCGCTCGCAGATGACTCAGAGGTCGCCGCTTGGAGCATCCTGGGGCTGTCGGAGCTCGCACCGGGCTGGGGGGCAGGAGCCGGGCAGGAAGAGGGTCCTAAAGCCAGCAAAAGTGGGGGGGAAAAAGGGAGTTTTGCAACACAAATAATAATAGAAAGCCTAAAAAGTGATGGATGGGCTTTATGCAATCCAGATGTGAGCGCAGGGCTGGCTCCAGCTGCTGGGGAGTGGGGGGAGCCTGGCCAGCACCACGCTCAGTTGAGGGAGAGAGGGAGGAGGAGGAAGAGGAAGGGTTTGCCTTCATCTTCAGGGCTTGTCAGGTGTGGCAGGGCTGGGGACAGGCACCCGATGGGATTTGGGATCCACAAAGGAGGGTTCACCACCTCCTCTTCCCCTCCCAGCCGCCTTCCTGGGTGACATCGCCCTGGACGAGGAGGACCTGCGGCTCTTCCAGGTGGACCGGGTGGTGGACCTGGCGCGTCACACCATCACCCGCCTGCCCTCCAACTCCTCAGGTACCGCCGTGCCCCCACAGCTCCCTGTCCACCCCCGGGGGCTGCCCGCACTGACCGCCCCATCCCCACAGGCACCAACATCACCAACCCCCGGCAGAGCCACCCTCGGCGCAGCCGGGGCCGGCAGCGGGCACGGAGCCGCCGCGCGGCCACGTCCCGGCCGGAGCGAGTGTGGCCGGACGGGGTCATCCCCTACGTCATCAGCGGCAACTTCAGCGGTGAGTGACGGCGAGCCGGGGGGTGTCCGGCCGTGCCGTGCCTCAGTTTCCCCGCCGGGCTGACGCCCCCGCCGCCCCTCCGCAGGCAGCCAGCGAGCCATCTTCCGGCAGGCCATGCGGCACTGGGAGAAGCACACGTGCGTCACCTTCCTGGAGCGCAACGACGAGGACAGCTACATCGTGTTCACCTACCGCCCCTGTGGGTACGTCCAGGGGTGCTCCAGGACCTGTTCTGGGGGGTTTGGGGCTTGGTTTTGTGGAGGGGATGCATCTCCTTGGGGTCCTGGAGGTGCCGGAGCTCGGCGCTCGCCGCTGGGGGCTGAGGTCGGTGGCGCGGCACCAGCCCGGGCTTGCAGCGGGGCTGACGCCAAGGGAAACAGGGGTTTGGACGAGCTCAGCGTCTTCACGCGTCAGGGCACGGCCCTGGCCAAGCAGCTGGTGGTTAGGAGGAGGATTTCCCCTGGAATGGGAGCCCCTGCGTGGGCGCAAACCCGGAGCAAACCTGGGTCCAGGGCACGGGGCTGGAGCAGCTCAGCTGCAGGGCAGGGGTGAGGATCCACCCTCGGAGCAGGATGGGCACCCTTGGGAGCAGGACCGTGGGATTTGGGGCTGGTGCAGCCGTGCCATGCCGTGCTGTGCCATCCCATGCCAGGAACTGAGCTCTCCCAGTTTCCAGGCAGAGCTGAGGCTCAAGTTCCTCACCTGAAGTTCGTGTATGAGGGATGATTCCCCCTCATTTTGTGGGACCCCCGCCCTGATACTCCTGACCAGGGAACATCGGGGCGTCCACACCACCCCCAGAGAGCCAGGAATGAGCTGGATTCCCCCCTCCAGGTGCTGTTCCTACGTGGGTCGCCGAGGAGGGGGACCCCAGGCCATCTCCATCGGCAAAAACTGCGACAAATTCGGCATCGTGGTGCACGAGCTGGGCCACGTCATCGGCTTCTGGCACGAGCACACGCGCCCCGACCGGGATGATCACGTCTCCATCATCCGGGAGAACATCCAGCCAGGTGGGGATGAGCCTCCCTCCTCCTCCTCCTCCTCCTCCTGCTCTTCATCCCTGCCAAAGTTGGGGGTGCTGCCGAAGTTGGGGTCCCCCCGACAGTGTCCCCATCCTGTCCCCCGCAGGGCAGGAATACAACTTCCTGAAGATGGAGCCAGAGGAGGTGGAGTCGCTGGGGGAGACCTATGACTTCGACAGCATCATGCACTACGCCAGGAACACCTTCTCCAGGTACGGCCCGGGGTGTCCCCTTGTGTCCCCTCACATCCTGGGGACAATGGCATGGTGTCCCCAAGCCTTCGGGATGGTTACCAGCTGCTCATGGGGTTAATTCCCTCGGAAAAGGCTCCTTTCGGTGTTTAGGGTGAGCTGAAACTCCTCAGCGTCCCTTCCCAGAGCAGGGAATCGCTGTCCCCGTGGTCACCTCCACTGGGGACACGTCCCCGCTGACTCACCGGCCCGCAGGCTTTAATTAGCCGGGCTGCTTTTAATTAGCCGGGCTGTTTTTAGCGTCCTTCCCCCGGTGGAAACGGCGGGGAGAGGCCGCAGGGCCCGGTGATTCCCACCCGGCTCATCCCTTCCCTGCCCCAGGGGCATCTTCCTGGACACCATCCTGCCCAAATACGACGTGAACGGCGTCCGTCCCGCCATCGGCCAGAGGACACGGCTCAGCAAAGGGGACATCGCCCAGGCCCGCAAGCTCTACCGCTGCCCAGGTGAGTGTCACCGCCCTGAGGGGACAGAGAGACCGAGGGGACAGTCCGTGGGGTGGTATCTCCCAGGAAGTGCTTGGTTTCACCCTAAAACTTGGCCAAAACAGTGTCATCCTGGATGGATTCCCTGTTTGCAGTGGTTTTGGGGTCATTCCCCGTTGTGGGATTCCCTAAAGAGTGCTCAAGGTGCTTTTCTCCATCCACGGAATTTTTTGGGGGGGTTGTGAGCAGAATCTGCTCATGTGAGGGTGTCCTCAGCTGCCCTCTCCTCCTGCTCCTCCAAGAAAAGAGAATCGCCCCAGAGCATCGCCCCAAAAAATCCTCTCTAAGGCATCTTCCAGGAGCAGCCCTCACAAGAGCATCCTTCAAAGAGAATCCCCTAAAAGAATCCTCCGAAGAAATCCCTAAAAGGCCATTGTCCAGGAGCATCCCCCAAAGAGCATCCCTCAAAGAAATCCCCCAAAGAAATCCCCCAAAGAGCATTCCTCAAAGAAATCCCCCAAAGAGCATCCCCCAAAGAACATCCCTCAAAGAAATCCCCCAAAGAAATCCCCCAAAGAGCATCCCCCGAAGACCATCCTCCAAGAGCATCCCCAAAAGAAATCCCCCAAAGGGCATCATCCATAAACATCCCACAAAGAAATCCCCCAAAGGGCATCCCCCAAAAAATTCCTCCAAGAGCATCCCCCAAAGAACATCATCAAGGAACATCCCCCAAGAGCATCCCCCCAAAAATATCCTCCAAGAGCATCCTCTAAAGAGCATCTCCAAAAACATCTCCCAAGAGAACCATGCGAAGAGCATCACCCCCAAGAGCCTCCTGCGAGAGCATCCCCCAAAAATCCTCCAAAGAGCATCTCCCCAGATCGTTCCTACAAAAGAATCCTTCAAGGGAACAGCATCCCCCCCGAGGATCTTCCGAGATCAGCCCCCTAAAAAATCCTCCAAAGACGCCAAGAAATGGAAATCCTCCATTCCCCCAAGAGCAGAGCATCCCCTGAGAGCATCCTCTGACCCCAAAACCACCCCTGGAGAGCGAAACTTCCTCGGAGCATCCTCCAAGAGCACCTTCCATCCCAGAAGGGTTTGGATGAGGCGGGACGGGACATCCTGATCCCATCAGAACCCACAAAATCCCCCCAGGGCTGGAGCAGATCATGCCCAGCTCGCTGTTGTCACCTTGAAGGGCTCTGGGGCTGTGACCAGGAGCGGTGGCATTGTCCCAGACGCGAGGGCGGGGTGGGGGTGGCTGGCACGAGTCCCCCGACAGCAGGCACGTGCTCCGGGGCTGTGCTGGCAACATCTGCAAGGAGTTTGGCTCCCGCACGCTCCCGCTTAATTCCAGCAAGTAATTAGCAGCCTGGAAAGAGGGACGCCTTTGTGAGGGGCCCCACGGCCGTGCCGCCTTCGGGGGAGCAGGAAAAGCGATTAGTTTGGAGCAAGAAAAAGCAAAAAAAAAAAGGAGAACCCCCCCCCTCAAAAAAAAAGCCTCTCTGGATCACAACTTTCCCTTCCTTTTGTTTCCACTGCAAAGCAAGGAGGGGAAAAAAGGCAGCGAGCCCAGGTTTCAAAGGGCCCTTTCTGCACCGTGTCACCTTTCATCTCGTGGCCCCCCGCCCCGAGCGGGAGGGTGGGGAGTGGGGGGCGGCCGCCTTGGCCCCCCCCGACAGCCGCAGCGGAGCTCCGTGAGCCGCGGTCATGTGGCTTCCAGATGGCAGCGCTGGGCCGGCTCCAGCCGCGGCTGCGGAAACCTGCCCGGAGCGCGGGCGGAGAGCCGGGCCCCGCGGCGTGGCACGGCACGGGGGGGCCGCCCGCGCTCCTGCCCCCCGGCCGGGGCCTTGGAGGGGTGCCACGGAGCCGGGAGCCGCTCCAGGGAGCTCCAGGGGATGGCGGTGATGTGGGATTTTTTTGGTCCTCAGGGCTGGGAATTTGGATGGGGAAAGGGCGCTGGGCTGGGGGTGAACGCAGTGATGTCCTTCCCGCTGTTGGGGGTTTCACTGTGGGGTTTGAACACCGATTTTCTCCATTCACAGCCTGTGGGGAGGCGCTCCAAGAGGGTTGGGGGTGGTGATGACGTGGTTTCTTTGGTCCTCAGAGCTGGGAATTTGGGTGGGAAAAGGGCATTGGGACTGGGGGTGAATGCAGTGATGCCATTCCCGCTGCTGGGGGGTCTGAACCCTGATTTTCGCCCTTCACAGCCCGTGGGGGACACTCCAGGAGGATTGGGAATGGCAGTGATGTGGTTTTTGGGTCCTCAGGGCTGGGAATTTGGATGAGAAAAGGGCACTGGGGCTGGGGGTGAGCACAGTGATGCCATTCCCGCTGCTGGGGGGTCTGAACCCCGATTTTCTCCCTTCGCAGCCTGAAGGGAGACACTCCAGGAGGGTTGGGGGTGGTGATGATGTGGTTTTTTTAGTCCTCAGAGCTGGGAATTTGGGTGGGAAGAGGGCATTGGGGCTGGGGGTGAATGCAGTGATGCCATTCCCGCTGCTGGGGGGTCTGAACCCTGATTTTTGCCCTTCGCTGTCTGTCCGGGAGAGCCGCTCCAGGGAGAATTTGGGATGGTGGTGCTGTGGTTTTTTTGGTCCTCAGGGCTGGGAATTTGGGTGGGAAAACCCCTGGCGCTGAGGGTGAACCCTTCCTGCTGCTGGGGGTTTTCCCAGGGGCTCTGAACCCCGATTTTCTCCATTCACAGCCTGTGGGGAGACACTCCAGGACAGCCAGGGCAACTTCTCCTCCCCGGAATTCCCCAATGGATACTCTGCCCACATGCACTGCGTCTGGAGGATCTCCGTCACCCCCGGAGAGAAGGTACTGACCGCTGGGGCGAAGGCTCCCACCTTCTCCCAGCCCTCCTCTCCCTCCTCCCACCCTCTCCCAGCCCTCCTCTCCCTCCTCCCACCCTCTCCCAGCCCTCCTCTCCCTCCTCCCACCCTCTCCCAGCCCTCCTCTCCCTCCTCCACCCTCTCCCAGCCCACCCTCTCCCAGCCCTCCTCTCCCTCCTGCCACCCTCTCCCAGCTCTCCTCTCCCTCCTCCCACCCTTTTTTGGGGTGTCCCGAACCCCAGCATCCCGCTGTGGGGTGGGATGCTCCGGGCGGAGCGGGGCTGGGTTCCACCAGGTGGATGGGGTGTGGGGGGAGCTGACCCCACGCTCTTCCTGCTCCTTCCAATCCTTAGATCATCCTGAATTTCACCACCCTGGACCTGTACCGAAGCCGGCTGTGCTGGTACGACTACGTGGAGGTGAGAGACGGGTTCTGGAGAAAGGCCACGCCGCGAGGTAACAACCCGGGGCCTCCTGCCCGCTCCTCCTGCCCGCCGGGACCGCTCCGGGGCCGGCAGCGGGGCCGGGGGATTCCCTCTGCCCCTCTCCCCGCCTGCCTGAAGTCCCAAAGCCCTGGGGAGGGGGGAACTGCCCCCCAGAGGGGTTGTTATTGGGGTGAATGGAACTCCCAGTTTGACCCACACAAGTGAAACCGGTCTGGATGATCCAGCTGGCTGGCACGTCTGTCCCCAGGGAGATGCCAGTGTCCCGGTCCCACCCCAAGGAGCTGGATGTTCCCCAGGGAGATTCCAGTGTCCTTGTTCCACCCCCGTGATGTTCCCCAGGGAGATTTCAGGATCTCAGTCCCATCTCCGTGATGTTTCCCAAGAGGTGCCACTGTCCCGGTGCCACTGTCCCAGTCCCACCCCAAGGAGCTGGATGTTTCTCAGGGAGATGCCAGTATCCTTGTCCCACCCCGTGACGTTTCCCCAGGGAGATTCCGGTGTCCCTGTCCCATCCCCATGGTCCCATGGTGTTCCCCAGGGAGATTCCATTGTCCTGGTCCCATCCCTGTGATGTTTCCCAAGAGATTCCAGTGTCCCAGTCCCACCCCAAGGAGCTGGATGTTTCTCAGGGAGATGCCAGTATCCTTGTCCCACCCCGTGATGTTTCCCCAGGGAGATTCCGGTGTCCCCGTCCCATCCCAGTGATGTTTCCCCAGGGACATTTCAGTGTCCTTGTCCCACCCCTGTGATGTTTCCCCAGGGAAATGCCAGTGTCCCAGTCCCACCCCAAGGAGCTGGATGTTCCCCAGGGAGATGCCAGTGTCCTTGTCCCAACCCATGATGCTCCCCAGCAAGATGCCAGTGTCCCAGTCGCACCCCCCTGATGTTCCCCAGGGAGATTTCATTGTCCTGGTCCCATCCCAGTGATGTTTCCTCAGGGAGATTCCTGTGTCCCCGTCCCAACCCTGTGATGTTCCCCAGGAAGATTCCAGTGTCCCAGTCCCACCCCAAGGAGCTGGATATTCCCCAAGGAGATTCCGGGATCGAAGTCCCATCCCAGTGATGTTTCACAGTGATGTTCCCCAGGGAGATTCCATTGTCCTGGTCCCATCCCCATGATGTTTCCCAAGCGATTCCAGTGTCCTTGTCCCACCCCAAGGAGCTGGATGTTCCCCAGGGAGATTCCGGGATCCCAGTCCCATCCCTGTGATGTTTCCCAGGGAGGTGCCAGTGTCCCTGTCCCACCCCCGTGATGTTCCCCAGGGACATTTCAGTGTCCTTGTCCCACCCCTGTGATGTTTCCCAAGAGGTGCCAGTGTCCCGGTCCCACCCCGAGGAGCTGGATGTTCCCCAGGGAGATTCCAGGATCCCAGTCCCATCCCCATGAACTGGATGTTCCCCGAATCCCAGCTGGCCCTGGAATCACCAGTTTAAGTGACACAGCCAGAAAAGCTGGAGGGGAGCAGGGGGAGAGGCAGCGCTTTGGCTTTAGGCTGGAAAGGGACACTGGGGGGACCAGGAGGAGGTGGTGGTGAGGAAGAGGAGGTGGTGGTGAGGAAGAGGAGGTGGTGGTGAGGAAGAGGGGGTGGTGATGAAAAGAAGGAGGCTGTGAGGGAGAGGAGATGTTGAGGAGAAAGCAGAGGTGGTGGTGAGGAAGAGGAGGGGGTGGTAAGGAAGAGGAGGTGGTGAGGAGGAAGACAAGGTGGTGATGAGGAAGAGAAGGAGGCTGTGAGGAAGAGGAGGTGGTGGTGAGGAAGAGGAGGTGACAGTGAGGAAGAGGAGGTGGTGACAAGAAAGAGAAGAAGAGGGCAAGGAAGAGGAGGTGACAGTGAGGAAGAAGAGGTGGTGGTGAGGAAGAGAATGAGACTGTGATGAAGAGGAGGCGGCAGTGAGGAAGAGAAGATAGTGGTGAGGAAGAGGAGGTGGTGATGAGGAAGAGGAGGTGGTAGTGAAGAAGGGGAGGCAGCAATGAGGAAGAGGAGGTGGCAGTGAGGAAAAGGAGGTGGTGATGAGGTGGCAGTGAGGAAGAGGAGGTGGTGGTGAGGAAGAGGAGGTGGTAGTGAGGAAGGGGAGGCAGCAATGAGGAAGAGGAGGTGGCAGTGAGGAAGAGGAGGTAGCAGTGAGGAAGAGGAGGTAGCAGTGAGGAAGAGGAGGCAGTGGTGAGGAAGAGGAGGTGGCAGTGAGGAAGAGGAGGTAGCAGTGAGGAAGAGGAGGCGGCGGTGAGGAAGAGGAGGTGGCAGTGAGGAAAAGGAGGTGGTGATGAGGTGGCAGTGAGGAAGAGGAGGTAGCAGTGAGGAAGAGGAGGCGGCGGTGAGGAAGAGGAGGGTTCCAGCACGGCAGCCCAGCACGCCTTCCTCCCCAGGCAGGTTCTGCGGGAACAAGCTGCCCGAGCCCATCATCTCCACCGACAGCCGCCTCTGGGTGGAGTTCCGGAGCAGCAGCAACTGGGTGGGCAAAGGTTTCTTCGCCGTCTACGAAGGTAGGGGGGAGCAGGGGGAGCCGGGGGTCTCCGTGGGGCCTGGGGGGGCTCAGGCTGCCGCTCCTCCCTCCCAGCCATCTGCGGGGGGGACGTGAAGAAGGACAACGGCCACATCCAGTCCCCCAACTACCCCGATGACTACCGGCCCAGCAAGGTGTGCGTCTGGAAAATCACCGTGTCCGAGGGCTACCATGTGGGATTGACCTTCCAGTCCTTCGAGGTGGGTCAGCGTCCCCCTGAGGCTGGGGAGGGGACATCTCCTCATCCCAGGGCTCTTTTGGGGCAGGCTTGGAGCTGCATCCCTCGGCACCGCCTCCGTGCCTCAGTTTCCCCGCACGGCAGGGGCGGGGAGGGTTTTGGGGGGACAAAAACACCCCCAACTTCCAACACCCTGCCGCCAGATCGAGCGTCACGACAGCTGCGCCTACGACTACCTGGAGATCCGGGACGGGAGCAGCGACTCGAGCAGCCTCATCGGCCGCTACTGCGGCTACGACAAGCCCGACGACATCAAGAGCACCTCCAACAAGCTCTGGATGAAATTCGTCTCCGACGGCTCCATCAACAAGGCCGGGTTTGCCGTCAACTTCTTCAAAGGTTTGGGGGGTGCTCCGGGGGGTGCTGGGGGTGGTCACAGCCCCCTGGCCGCTCACCTCCCCTGCCCTGCCCAGAGATGGACGAGTGCTCCCGCCCCAACAACGGCGGCTGCGAGCAGCGCTGCGTCAACACCCTGGGCAGCTACAAGTGTGCCTGTGACCCTGGCTACGAGCTGGCATCCGACAAGCGCCGCTGCGAGGGTGAGCGTCCCTGAGACCCCCCCAAAAAATCCCTCCCCGTGCCCCTCGTGGTGTCCCCAACCCCGTGGAGGTGACGGGCGCTGGGTGGTCCCGCCCTGCAGCCGCCTGCGGAGGTTTCCTCACCAAGCTCAACGGCTCCATCACCAGCCCGGGGTGGCCCAAGGAGTATCCCCCCAACAAGAACTGCGTGTGGCAGCTGGTGGCCCCCACCCAGTACCGCATCTCCCTCCAGTTCGACTTCTTCGAGACCGAGGGCAACGATGTGAGTCGGGGGGAGCAGCCCCTCTCTGTGCCACGTGCCGCCCCCGACGCTGCTGGTGGCCCCCGGGGTGGCACCGCCGTGTCCCCAGCCCCGTGTCGCCCTCCCAGGTGTGCAAATACGATTTTGTGGAGGTGCGCAGCGGGCTCACGGCCGACTCCAAGCTGCACGGGAAGTTCTGCGGCGCCGAGAAGCCCGACGTCATCACCTCCCAGTACAACAACATGAGGATCGAGTTCAAGTCCGACAACACCGTCTCCAAAAAGGGCTTCAAAGCCCATTTCTTCTCAGGTAGAGCTGCCCGGTCCCGTCACGGGCGTCCCCCACCCTCCCTGACCCAGCCGAGCTCCCCCGCGCCCCCAAACTGCCGCTAACGCTCCCCTCGCCTGCGCCGGGGGTGCAGCCCCCGGTCCCAAAACCCTCCAGCCATGGGCGGCCTGGCTGGCAGCACATTTTGGGAGGTTTCCTCCTCTTTTGGAGGACAATTGGCTCCTACTTCAGAGGTGGGGGTGCTCTCAGGGAGTCCCCAAATGGCCAGGGGGGTGCTGGGGTCCAGCTGGGGACAGGGATGTGCTGGGCCTCGGGTGCTGCACCCCTCGGGTGGCATTACCGGGGTGGGGGGACGGTGACACCCCGCTCTGCTGCTGCTGCTCCCCGCTCTGCTGCACGGCACCGGCTCCCTCCGCTTCCCGGGATTGGCATCCGGCCACGTCTGAGCTGCCCGGAGCGATTCCTCCTCCCAAAAACCATCACCTGCCTCTCCCCGTCTGCCCCACGGTCTCCTCTCCTCTCCCGGGCCACCCCGCCAGGAGATGGTGTCACCTTCGGATGGCTCTCGGGGGTAGGGATGGGGACACGGAGCGAAATGCTGGATGCAGCCGGGGCTGGACCCTGGGCTGGGGCTGCCATTGGTCCCCTCGGTGTGACACCGTGTCCTGGACACCATCCCGGCCGTGAGAGACCGGCAGCACGTCCCGGACCCCACCGTGAGCCTCCCGCTGCGTTTTGGCTCCGTCGAGGCCGTTTTTGAGGGGCAGCACGGCCGCGCGGCCGCGGGAGCAGCGGGACCGGCGTCCCCCGGAGCCGCCGGGGATTTCCCGGAGCGGCAGAGCCCCGCGGGGCGGGGATCGAGTGTCTTTGCTTTATTTGTTTAATTAAAACCAAGGCGAGTAGGGCGGCCCAGGGGGCCCAGCCGTCGGGAGCCGGCACCCTCCACAAAGTGATTCCTCGGGGAAGCCCGGCAGCCGAGCGGGACCACGGGGCAGCCGGGTGAGTCTCCCCCCGATGCACTTCGGGCTCCTTCCCTCTCCCCTTTTCCCTCCTTCCCCTCATCCCACTGGGATGTGCGGTGACGGAGACCACCAAACCCTCTCCTCCAACCTTTCCCCGCTCAGGTCTCGGGCTTTCCCGGCAGCAGGACCACCCTGGAGGACTCGGCCACCGCGGGGTCCCTCCTCTGGTCCCCCCGGGGTCGCTCCCTGGGCAAAACCTCTCCCGTGCGGCCCCTTTTTGGCCGCGGAGGGTCCCCGTGCTCCGGACGAGCCCCGTCCCTCGGTGCCGCGGGCAGCCTGGCCGCCTGGGCGCCCGTTTTTCCCCGGTGAAGACGTGACCCCTTCCTCCTCCTCCTCCTCCTTCTCCTCCTCCTCCTCCTCCTCCTCGCGGGCCGGGGCTCCGTCGGCTCGCGCGTAAGGATGCGCAAGTCCGCCCGGGAATCCGCCACGGTGTCGGCATCCAGGTACGTGCCCCCCGGCTCTCCGCCGAGCCCCGCCCGGCGCTGGGGGGTCCGCAGCGGGGGGAGAGGCGCTGCCGGGGGCTGCGGGGCGGTGAGCAGCCCGGAGCCCGTCGGATGCCCGCGGGAGAGAACGGTGAGCGCACGGCGATGCCGGGTGGCGGCGAGCAAGCCGGTTGGAATAAAGGATTGCTAAAGACACCGACCCGGTGGGCTTCTTTCCGCTGCCAACTCTCTCCTGCTCTTGTCTCGCCCGCCCAGGCTCCCTCCGTCCCGCCAGCTCCCCCCGCGGTGCTGGAGCTGCTCTGTGCCCAGAAGCCCCTTCCCAACCCCAAAAGGGCCTTTCCGCCTCGCTTCCTCCTCCCTCTCACCGAGGAGACGTCAGGTTACAGCCTCCGCTTGCGAGGCGGCCGCGGGGCCGGGGGGGCCGGGGCAGGACCCCCCTCGCCGCTGGCTCCAGGAGGGATCTCGGCTCCTCTCCGGCATCGCTGTGAGCTCGGAGCGGGACGCTGGGGGGGCTGGTGCCCGCTTGCTGCTGGCTTCCCCTCCCCAAAACACCGCCCCGTGGGCAGGAGGAGAGAGGGGACGTGGAGGGGTCTTTGGGGGGGGCTCGGGGAGGGGCTGGCGAGCCCCGACACCGGCGGTAGGGAGCTCGGGCTGGTGGTGGGAGGTAAGCCCGGTCAGCTCGGGGTGATCCCAAACCCCTCCGCTGCCGCTCCCAGACTGGACACCCCTAGGAACCCACCCACGGCCCATCCTCGTCCTCCCGGAGCCAGCCTCGTGCCTCCTCCTCTTCCTCCCCGCAGAGCCGCTCGCCCCGGCCGCAGAGGGGCTCCCGGGGGTCCCCTCGCTGCTGCTTCCCCGGCTGCCGCTCCGCATGCCCCCGCCGCCCCCGCCCCCGCCGCCCCCCGCCCCCCCATCGCTCCCCCCCTTCTCTCCCTCTCTCTTTGCAGAGAAGAAGCAGCAGCTGCAGCCCCCGAAATCTCGCCTGCCCGGCCTGAAGTCCCGCATGCAGAAGCGGCCGCGGGGCCCCTCCTGAGCCTCTCCATCCTCTCCGTCTTTCTCAGGAACGCCGCGGCCCCGGAGCCGTGCGGGAGCACGGTGGGACCGAGCCGAGCCGTGCTGCCGGCCCCGGCAGCCTTTTGCTTGACAGAACTGGTTGTTGACCTTATTTTTATTTTTTTTTTAACTCTTTTTTAACTTTTTTTTTTTTTCTAAGCACCCCACCCCCTCGTTTTTGTCATCGACCAGCTGACCTTGGTTGTTTTTTTTTTTTCCCCCCCAATTTTTACCGTGTCTGTGACATTTCCTATCGATGAGTAAAGAGGGACTCCCGCGTCCTGGTCTTTTTTGTGCATCTTTGGTTGTCACTGTGTGTTTTTCTGCCTCCCCCGTCCGTCCCGGCAGCAGGTAATGGTGGCACCCATGGGTGAGCCCACGGGAGAGGAGGAGGAGCCGTCCCGTCCCCCCGCGGGGGCTGGATTTGGAAGTGGGATGCTGGAGCTGCTTGCTGCTGGCCGGGGGCGCTTGCTTGGCTGGAGGGCAGAGGCGCGGGGCTGGGGGCCCGGGGGGGTCGTTTTGGGATGGAATGAACCATTCCAGGCTTTCCCAGCCCGCTCAGCCACCCCTCTGCTCTCTCTCCCAGACAAGGACGAGTGCTCCAAGAACAACGGGGGCTGCCAGCACGAGTGCCTCAACTCCTTCGGCAGCTACGAGTGCCAGTGCCGCAGCGGCTTCGTGCTGCACGACAACAAGCACGACTGCAAGGAAGGTGGGTCCATCCCGCCCCCCATTCCCCTGGGAATCCCCCATCCACGCATCCCTGACCCTCCTCGCTGTCCCGGCAGCTGGCTGTGACCACAAGGTGACGTCCGTCTCGGGGACCATCACCAGCCCCAACTGGCCCGATAAATACCCCAGTAAGAAGGAGTGCACCTGGGCCATCAGCACCACGCCGGGGCACCGCATCAAGCTGGTAGGGCCCGGGGGGTGGGTGGCACTGGGGTGGCCTCCGCCGAGCTTTGGCCTCACCCAGAACCTCCACAGACCTTCTCGGAGCTGGACGTGGAGGCGCAGCAGGAATGCACCTACGACCACCTGGAGATCTTCGACGGGAAGGACGCCAAGGCCCCGGCGCTCGGCCGCTTCTGCGGAGCCAAGGAGCCCGAACCCATCGTCTCCTCGGGCAACAAGATGTTCCTCAAGTTTGTGTCTGATAACTCCATCCAGAAGAAGGGATTTGAGGCCACCCACACCACAGGTACCGCCGTAGGGCTGGGAAATGGGGATATGGGGTGTGAGGACAGCGTGAGTGCCCCTAAACCCCGGATTCTCCTGCAGTGTGTGGGGGCCAAGTGCGTGCCGAGGTGAAGACCAAGGACTTGTACTCCCACGCACAATTTGGGGACAACAACTACCCGGGGGGCTCGGACTGCGAGTGGGTGATCATGGCCGAGGAGGGCTTCGGCGTGGAGCTCATCTTCCAGACCTTCGAGATAGAGGAGGAGGCCGACTGCGGATACGACTACATGGAGCTCTTTGACGGCTACGACGGGACGGCCCCGCGCCTCGGCCGCTTCTGCGGCTCCGGGGTGAGCTGGGGACAGAGGGGGACATGGGGCGGGTTGGGGTGGGGGCAAGGAGTGGGATGCAGGGTGATGGAGGAGGTGCGGAGAAATCCCCATGGGAATTCGGGGTGGTGCGATGATTTCCACCCTCTCCACACTGCAAATATTCCCGCCCACAAAGCACACGCACCCCGGGGACGCTCGTGGATCTGAGCACCCCCTCCCTCACCCCCGCAGCCCCCCGAGGAGGTCTACTCTGCCGGAGACTCGGTGATGATCCGCTTCCACTCGGACGACACCATCAACAAGAAGGGTTTCCACCTTCGCTACACCAGCACCAAGTTCCAGGACACGCTGCACACGAGGAAATGAGGGCCGGGGGTCCCGGCCCCGCCGCGGGCAGGGGAGGAGGAGGAGGAGGAGGAGAAAGAGGAGAAGAAAGAGGAGGAGGAGGGCGGGGAGCGCTGCCCCGCACAGACTGCACGGAGGAGGAGCACACAGCCAACCTCAGCACTCAAGACACGCTCGCACGGGGCCCGGGGGCTCGGGCGCCCACGGCACGGGGGCACGGGGGGGGTCCCCGCTGGCAGCCGCCCACCCCGGTGCTGGGGGGGCCGAGCGGGACCCGCTGCCCTCCCCTGCCCCCGCCAAAGCTCTGAATGTACAAACCAGTAACCGGGAAGAGCCCAACACACACAAGGTGCTGTCTCTCTCTTGTACCCATGAAATAAATACCCTTGTACTTGGAGCGGGGGCAGCCCCGGCCTCTTTGCATCCAGCCCGGCAAAACAACATCCAAAACGGGGCTGGACTGGGGGGGGAAACCCCCAAGACCCTGCATGGATCCCAATCCTAAGGGAGGAGCCCCATCCTTGGGGTTCTGATGGAGCAGAGCCAGGAATTCCAGCAGAGGAGCAGCCAGACCATCCCCTGGTGACAGAGGGTCCCGTGACGGGTGGCGGGCTCGGAGCCCTCTGCCCCCCCAGGACCCTGCAGGTGGGTTCTCTCCCCACACCTTTATTTTGGGGTGTCTCTGAGGCAGAAGAGCGCCCGCTGTGGGGTGGGTGGGTGCCACGTGCTGCGCCCACCGCGTGCTCCAGCGTGTCCCCGTGCCGGCGGTGGCAGATGGCGGGTGGGCTGTGACACGGCCCCCGCGCCCACCGCGTGCTCCCGCGTGCCTCGACCCCTCCTGCATCCCGTGCTCACTGTTTTCCCTGTTTGTGCCAGGGATGGGATGTTCTGCAGGGGCCGTGCCCGGAGAGAACCGGGATGGGCACTGGGGTTTCACATCCGGAGGGGTTTTCAGTGCCCATGATGAAAAGGGGGTGCTGAGTTTGGGGAACTTTTCAGTGACGGGACGAGGAGTGATGGCCAGAAACTAAAACACAAGTTCCACCACGAGGAAGAATTTCTTTCCATGAAGGGTGGCAGAGCACTGGGACAGCCCCAGGGAAGGGTGGAGTCTCCCTCTCTGGCGTCGTTCCAAACCCACTTGGATGTGCTCCTATGTCACCTGAGCCAGGTGACCCTGCCTGGGCAGGCGGGATGGACCTGGTGATCACCAGGAAGACCTTTCCAACCTGAATTTTCTGAGAGCTCGCGAGGGCCACCTTGTCCCCTCCCCGTCCCATTCCTCCTTCCCCCGAGCTGGATCGGTGGCAGGGAGGCTGAGCCACTCCTTGGGGTCCCGTGGGGGACAGAGGCGAGTGACACGGCCGGTGGCGACCGCACAGAGTTTATTGAAACACCTCCAGCACAGCACAGGGATGCTCGGGGATGGACGGGGAGCCGGTGGTTGTACAGCGTGCAGGGGGGACACAGAGACGGGGGGCGGGCACCCCGGGGGGGCCGCACGCAAGCGCCATGCTGCCGACGGCTCATGCGGGGGGCGGCGGGTTGGGGGGCACGGGGAGGGGGGGTTCAGATCCGTTCTCCCCTTCCCCGGCTCCTCCGGCTGCCTCCGGGGCCGCGGGGCCGGGGATTCGGGCGGTGCAGGATGGCGGAGCAGAGAGGGACAGGACACGGGGGCACGCCCGGGGTCCCCCACACCACTGCAGCCTGTCTGAGCACCCCCCGTCCCCGGCAGCAGTTCCAAACCGGGGGGTGCTTCCAACATGTCCCTGAACCCCCTGGAGTGGCCGGGGAGCCCCAGTCCCGGTTGGCAGGGCCGGGGCTCCCAGGGAGCTGCGTGAACCTGGGGCGGGGGGATGCGGGGCACACCGGAGGGGAAGGGGGTCCCGCAGCGGCTGCGCGGAGCAGGGCAGAGCGCGGGGCTCACGCCAGCGAGGATGCTGCTGGTCGGCCAGTCCAGGAGATGAAGGCTTCCTCCCTCGGGGCGCACAGCGGCTCGGGCTCTGCCTCCTTGCCGGGCCAGCGTCCCGCCGGCTCCTTCCTCGGGGCACCGCCCGGGTCCCCCGCGCCCACCCGTGCCCTCCACCCACCAGCGTCCGTGGGAGAAGCCCCCGCGGCGGGCGCCCGTCCCCCTGCCCGGCCCTGCCCGCCTTCGCCCCTTAACGCCCCACGCTGATGTTGCACGTCTTGCAGCTGGGGTCCTTTTTGGCGTTGGCGGTGGAGAGGCTCATGAGCTGGTGGCCGCTGATCTCCCCGAGCACGCCGAGGCTCAGGTCCACCGGCTCCGTGTAAATGACCTCCAGGATGCTGTCCTGGGCGTGGCGGTACACCAGCTCGCCCTCCTCCACGCAGCACGTCAGGAACTTGTTGGAGGACATGTCCAGCTGGGGAAGGCGCTCCCGGCAGAAGAGATCCCCGGAGGAGCCCTTGGGTGCCAGGACCAGCACGACGTAGTGGTAGGCGGTGTACATGCAGTAGAAGTCCGCGAAGTAGAGGTTGGTGTTGGGGTTGAAGAGGCGCTGGGCCGGGATTTGGAAGCGGTACCGGCCGTAGGGCGAGTCCTGGGGGGGCTGCCCGGTGTTGAACTCGGTGTTGCAGCTGAAGAAGATGCCGTGCAGCATCCCGCTGGTGGGCGAGCCGTGGCTGCCGCTGTTGTCCTTCAGCGACGGCTTCATCACGTTCCCGCAGTGCATCCTGCCACGAGGAGGAGGAGGAGGAGGAGGAGGGACACAGAGACAGGCACAGGCAGGGTCAGGGAATGCGCCCTGGCAGCGGGGAGGGTGGGGAATGGGGCTGGGGGTACCTGACGTGCTGGAAATACTCCTTGTGCTGGTTGCGGTAGAAGACGGAGAAGCGCAGCATGCGGCCGGCGATCAGCTCCGCTTTCTCCTGCAGCTGGGCCAGGTGCTCCTTGGCGTAGTCTGGGGACAGGCACGGGGACATCAGGGCGTCTCCATCCCCCTGCAGCAGCCCATCCCTGCCCGCAGCTCCCCGCACCTCCTGCCTCCCACTCATCAGCTGCCGCTCCAACCGGCCCGGCTTGTGCCGGCTCCCGGCATCGCCCCCGTCCTCCTCCGGGCTCCCAGCTCCCAACATTCCCCCCATTCTCCCGGAGCTGGCCCCGTCCTCTCTCCCGGTTCGTGGCTCCCGATATCACCCCCGATCTCCCTCGCGGCTCCCAGCACTGATCCCCTCTTCCTCCCAGCTCCTGGGACCGCCCCTGTTCTCCCTCCCTGCTCCAAACTCCAGGCATCATCCCCGTCCTCCTTCTCAGCTCCAGGCATCGCCCTCTTCCCCCTCCTATCTGCCGGCATCAACCCCATCCTCCCTCCTGACTCCCGACTCCGGGCATGTCCTCCTCATCCTCCCGGCTCCAAGCATTCCCCCCTCCTCCCACACGGCTCCCGGCTCCCAGAATTGCCTCCATTCTCCTCCCAGCTCCCGGCACCGTCCCCATCCCCCGTCCCAGCTCCTGACTCCAGGCATCAATCCTGTCCTGCCTCCCGGCTCCCAGCATCGCCCCCGTCCTCCTCCCAGCTCCCGGCTCCTGGGATCGCCCCCATCCTCCCTCCGGGCTCCCGGCAACGCCCCCATGGTCCCTCCCGGCTCCGGGCCGCCCCGGCCCCGCTCACCCCCGGTGCAGAACTCCACGGTCTCGCTCCAGCCCGACACCAGGTACTCGCCGTCGCTCTGTTTGACCGCCGTCTGCACGGCCACGCTGTACTCGGTGCGGGGGCTCAGGAACCAGTGGCCCCGCACTGTCATGGGCAGCGGCACCGCCTTGGCCACCAGCTTGGTGGGGACATCCTGTGCCGAGGGGTGAGGGTCAGCCGGGACAGCATCCCCGCACCCCCGCCCCGCGACCCTGCCCCGCGCCGGGGGGGATGCTGCCGGCTACCACACGCCCCAAAATATCCACTGAGACCCCTCAAAACGCCATGGTGGCACGTCTGGAGGCTCTGTGCCCACGATGCTCCCCCGTCTCTGTCCCCAAACATGTCCCTGCCGCAATGGGGACACAGGGTCCCCAAGGTGGGGGTGGCCTCGGGGACTCCCCGCTCCCGGTGGCATCTCGCGGTGTCAATAGGCCACGGAGCAGCTCCGCAGTGCAGAGCCGTTTCTGTGGCAACGGCGGATGCTGAAGTCGGGAGATAGAGGGGGAAAAAATATCCCACCCCCCACCCCCCCACCCCTTATTATTGGGGAGGAGAGAAAAAAAAAATAATGTTAAACATTAAATAGCATCACCGTGGCAACGGCGCTGCTAAAAACGGCCCGAATTAGTGACTCGCAGCGCGGGGAGGGGGAGCAGGAGCAGCTCAGCTCCCCCGCGGGGGCTCAGCGGGGTCCGTCACCCTCCGATCCCCGCCGCAGTCCCCTCCGCCAGCGCGTCCCGTGAGGGGAATGACCCAAATTCAGCACTAGAGAGGGCTGAACGCCAGTTCCTCCCTCCCAACCCCGTCTCCTCTCCCCGGGCAGGGGGTCCCGCGTCCTCCCCCGGCTCACCCGGTGCTTGAACTTGTTGGAATTCTTGTTCTCCTTCTTGTTGAGGTCGATGAAGTAGTGGGTGACCCTCTCCAGGTCCCCCTTCTCCATAGCCCAGGAGATGCGGAAGGAATCGCAGGTGATGTTGTTGATCTCGATGTTTTTGGGGGTGGAGAGCAGCTCCATGGCCGGAGGGGCTGAGCTCCTGCGGGCACAGCGCGGGGGTTTGGGGGTGCCGAGCCCCCTCTCGCTGCCCACGCCGGCAGCTGCCAAGGCCGCCCGCGGCGGAGCAGATGGCACCGGGGTGGAAAAGCGGCCGGGAGCCAGGAATAGGCAGCGCAGGCAGGAGCAGGCAGCGGGACGCCGGGAACAAGCCCGGTCGGGTGCGGGGGCCCCGGCCGCTCCCCTGGGTGCCGCGGGGCCCCGGCGCGACGCCAGCGGGTGTTTCGGGGTTTGCTCAACACCGGGTGGGGAAAGAAAAACAAGGGGAGAGCCGAGGGAGTTGCTGGGAGAGAGGGGAGGGTTGGACTCAGGCACTGGAAGAGCTGGATCCGCCTTTGCCCCGGCCCGTGCCTCAGTTTCCCTGCGCCCCCCAGGAAGGCGCTCTGGGGGTGGGCGATGCCCGCGGAGGGGGGACACGGAGTCTCACCCGTGCCACGGGAATTGGGGGTGCTCCGAGGGGGGCTGGAGGGGGCGGGTGCCCCCCACCCTGCACCCCGGCACCCCCGCGTTTGTGCGGGGGCAGCCGTGACACCGCGGGGCTGCCAACGTGCCACCGCCCCCCCCTCGTGTGCCCACGGCCACCCACGCCGGGCTCAGCCGTGTGTGTCCCTGTCACTCGGCACCCACGGCCACCCACGGCCACGTGTCCCCCCCATCTGTCCCCTCCCCTGCACCCCCAGGCACCCCAAAGCCGCTGTCACCCCTCGCGTCCCCCCCGCCGAAGCCCTCGGGCACGGCAGAAGGTCACAGCGCTGGGGACAAGGTGCCACCTCGCTGCCCCATTCCCGTGCCCGGCGGTGGCGCAGAAATTCCGCACCGGGATTGTTCCAGCTGGATCGTGTCACCGCGTCCCCGTGTCCCCAACACCTCCTGTCCCCTACCAGCCCTCAGCGACGCCGCGTCCCCAGCGTCCCTCTGCCCCCCGAGCATCCCTCGGCGGTGCCACTGCGATGTCGCCCCGATGCCACCGCGCTTTGGTGGCTGCTCCGGTGTCACGGAATGAGCGAGGCCCTTACCTGGCCGTGCCGGGGGGCTGCCGGGAGGCGCGGGGATGCCGGTGGAGCGGCAGGGCAGCGGGAGGGACGGGAACGCAGGACAGAGAGCCCCGGCGGGGCTGATCCGAGCGGGAAGGACGGAGGATGCCGGAGGGATCGCGGTGGTACCCGGCGATGCCGCGTCGCTGCCTGCGGCTGATGCGACTGGGATCCTCCCAGCCAGCTCGGAAATAGCAAACACCCTCCAGAGGAGGGAGAAGAGAAAAAAAAAAAATAGGGAAAAATAGATATCCAAGGAGCTGGGAGAGAAGGGGGAGGAAGGAAAAACCTCCCGGTTCTGCCAATGGGATGGAGGGATGCGTGCGGCGTCAGGTGATGGAGGCAGAGTGGGATGTGGGTGCAGATTGGGGGTGGGTGGTGGGCAGGTTCTGCCTGTTCCCCCCCGTTTTTGGGGCCGTGGGGGGGGTGTCCCGGTTGTGTCGTTTGCGGGACATGCGGATCACCCCCTCCCGACCCCAAAAATGGGATGGATGAGATGCGTGGGAATGGTGGTACCCACACAGGACCCCCAGGGAATGGGGGTGCAAAGCCCAGCGGGGGAGGACGGACAGACGGACTTTTTGTTTTGCACCTAGTGAACACCTTTTTTTGGAGGGACAAAGCTTTTTTGGGGCGGGCGGGTGGCGGAGCACCCCAAAAACCTCATTGCCCCCCAAATTTCTCTGTGGGGAGCCCACGCATGTACCCTCCCCGGTGGGGGTGCCGGCTGGCTGTGCGGCCGCAGAGGACCCTGAGGGGGTGATTGCACTGCAGGAACCCCGTGAGGGTGCTCAATGAAGGTCTGAGCGACCCCCCAAAAATGTCCCCACAGCGCTGCCCCCGGTGCCCAGTCCGGAGAAGCGGGCAGTGCCCGTTACAAAGATGGCGGCGCCGCCTTCACAAGCGCAGGGCAATGCCAACCACAAAGATGGCGGCGCATTGCCAAGCCCGCCGTGCCCTCAGCAAAGATGGCGGCGGCAGCTTCGCGCCGGGAAGGGCGCGCCGTGCGTGGCGCATGCGCGGTGGGGGCGGCGAGCCCGTGGCTGCCCGGGCAGGGTAAGGGGCGGCGTGGCGGGGGCAGGGGGGGATTTTTGGGGGGTCGAGGGGGTCCTGAGGGGTGCGAGGAGGGGGATGAGACCCCCGGGGAGCGGGGGGAGAGTGCGTCCTGTTTGGGGGTGTGTAGAGGGGTGAGATTGCTGGGGAGAGGGGTGAGGGTGGGTGAAGGGGGACGAGGAGGGGGCTGGGGCCTGTGGGGAGGGGGCGCAGGGGGGCCCTGGGGGTCTGAGGTGCGTGAGGAGGGGGCTGCGAGTGGGATCTGTGGGGTATGGGTGGGTCAGGGGGGGCTGAACCCCGGGGGAGTGCAGAAAAGGGGGTTCTGGGGGGACTTTGGGAGGGGGGAGTAGGGGGATCGTGAGGGCTGAGACCCCTGGGGAGGGGGCGAAAAATGGGCCCTGTTTGGGGGTGTCTGAGGGGCTGTGAGTGGGTTCTGTGGGGTGTGGGTGGGTAACAGGGGTCTGAACCCCTGGGAAGTGGAGAAAAGGGGGTCCTGGGGGGAACGGGGGGGACTGAGACCCTTTGGAGGGGGGAGCAGGGGGATCGTGGGGGCTGAGACCCTGGGAGGGGGGGACAGATGGGCCTTGTTGGGGGTGTATGGGGGGGCTTCAGGTGGGTTCTGTGGGTGTGGGTGGGTCAGGGGGGCTGAACCCCTGGGAGTGGAGAAAAGGGGGTCCTGGGGGACTTTTAGGGGGAGGGAGTAGGGGGATCGTGAGGGCTGAGACCCCTGGGAGGGGACACAGATGGACCCTGTTTGGGGGTGTCTGAGGGGCTGTGAGTGGGTTCTGTGGGGTGTGGGTGGGTGATGAGGGTCTGAACCCCTGGGGAGTGGAGAAAAGGGGGTCCTGGGGGGAACTGGGGGACTTTGGGAGGGGGGAGCAGGGGGATCGTGGGGGCTGAGACCCCTGGGGAGTGGGGGACAGATGGGCCCTGTTTGGGGGTGTATGGGGGGGCTGCGAAAGGTGTGGAGAGGGGCACAAGTGGGTCCTGGGGGCTGCAGGGGGGGCACGACCCCACGGGGGACCCTATTTGGGGGTGCAGGGAGGTGCATTATTGGGGTGGGCATATGACTGAGCCCTGTTTGGGGGTACAGGGGGTGCTTATTATTGGGGTGTGTGTATGCCTGAGCCCCGTTTGGGGGGTTCATTGTTGGGGTGTGTGGATTCCTGAGCCCCGTTTTGGGGTTCATTATTGGGGTGTGTGTATGCCTGAGCCCCATTCCGGGGTGCAGGGGGTTCATTATTGGGGTGTGTGTATGCCTGAGCCCCATTCCGGGGTTCATTATTGGGGTGTGGGTATGCCTGAGCCCCATTTCGGGGGTTCATTATTGGGGTGTGGGTATGCCTGAGCCCCGTTTTGGGGTTCATTTTTGGGGTGTGTGTATGCCTGAGCCCCGTTTTGGGGTTCATTGTTGGGGTGTGTGTATGCCTGAGCCCCATTTGGGGGGTTCATTTTTGGGGTGTGTGTATTCCTGAGCTCTGTTTTGGGGTTCATTGTTGGGGTGTGTGTATGCCTGAGCCCCGTTTGGGGGTTCATTTTTGGGGTGTGTGTATGGCTGAGCCCCGTTTTGGGGTTCATTATTGGGGTGTGTGTATGCCTGAGCCCAGTTCGGGGTTCATTGTTGGGGTGTGGGTATGCCTGAGCCCCGTTTTGGGGTTCATTGTTGGGGTGTGTGTATGCCTGAGCCCCGTTTTGGGGTTCATTATTGGGGTGTGTGTATGCCTGAGCCCCGTTTGGGGGTTCATTATTGGGGTATGTGTATGCCTGAGCCCCATTCCGGGGTTCATTATTGGGGTGTGTGTATTCCTGAGCCCTGTTTTGGGGTTCATTATTGGGGTGTGTGTATGCCTGAGCCCCGTTTGGGGGTTCATTATTGGTGTATGTGTATGCCTGAGCCCCGTTTTGGGGTTCATTATTGGGGTGTGTGTATGCCTGAGCCCCATTCCGGGGTGCAGGGGGTTCATTTTTGGGGTGTGTGTATGCCTGAGCCCCGTTTGGGGGGTTCATTATTGGGGTGTGTGTATTCCTGAGCCCCATTTGGGGGTTCATTATTGGGGTATGTGTATGCCTGAGCCCCATTCCGGGGTTCATTATTGGGGTGTGTGTATTCCTGAGCCCCGTTTTGGGGTTCATTATTGGGGTGTGTGTATGCCTGAGCCCCGTTCGGGGTTCATTATTGGGGTGTGTGTATGCCTGAGGGCCATTTTGGGGTTCATTTTTGGGGTGTGTGTATGGCTGAGCCCCATTTCAGGGGTTCACTATTGGGGTGTGGGTATGCCTGAGCCCCATTTTGGGGTTCATTATTGGGGTGTGTGTATGCCTGAGCCCCGTTTCGGGGTTCATTATTGGGGTGTGTGTATTCCTGAGCCCCATTTCAGGGGTTCACTATTGGGGTGTGGGTATGCCTGAGCCCCATTTTGGGGTTCATTTTTGGGGTGTGTGTATGCCTGAGCCCCGTTTGGGGGTTCATTATTGGGGTGTGTGCATGCCTGAGCCCCGTTTGGGGGTTCATTATTGGGGTGTGGGTATTCCTGAGCCCCGTTCCGGGCTGCAGGAGCCCCCCGGGTGTCCCTGAGCGTGTCCCCTCCCCGCAGGATGGCCGAGGGGGGCTCTGGCAGCTCGGGCTCCCCGGGCAGCCTCCGGCCGGGGCTGCCGGGGGCTCGGGGGGTGCTGGGCAGGCGCCCCGCAGCCCCCGCCCTCAGCCCGGGCCGCCTGCCCTCCATCCGCTCCCGGGACCTCACCCTGGGCGGCGTCAAGAAGGTGAGAGCCCCCCTCCCCAAATTTTGGGTCACTCAATGTCCTGCCCCACAGCGGGGCTGTGGGAACCAAGGGGGGGGGATTGGGGTGGGGGGTGATGGGGGTGAGGAGGGATGCCAGGGGGGTTTGTGGGGCACTGAGGGGGTGAGGAGGAACCCTGGAGGGGGATTTGGGGTGATGAGGATTTGGGGTGTGGGGTGGTGGGGGTGATGAAGGATGCCAGGGGGGTTTTTGGGGCACTGAGGGGGTGAGGAGGAACCCTGGAGGGGGATTTGGGGTGTGGGGTGATGGGGGTGATGAGGAACCCCCAGGGTGATTTGGGGTGTGGGCTGACAGGGGTGATGAGGACCCCAGGGGGGTTTTGGGGTGCAGGGGGTGTGGTTTTTGGGCTGATCCCGGCTCATGCCCTGACTTTGTCTCTCACAGAAAACCTTCACCCCCAACATCATCAGCAGGAAGATCAAGGAGGAGTGAGTGGCCTTGGGATTGTTTCCAGAGGGGACAGGGGTGGAACTGCCAGCAGGATGGTCCCTGTGGGTTAAAAAGTGGGGCACAGGGATGATTTGGGGTCTGGAACATCTCTCTGAGGAGGAGAGACTGCGGGAGCTGGGCCTGATCGGTCTGGAGAAGGGAGGAGTGAGAGGGGATCCTGTTGATCCATACAAATATCCCAAACATCCATGGAGATGCCTCAGAAATCCATATAAACACCTCAAACATCCCTGCAAAAATCTCGGGGTGATGTCCAGAGGTGCCTTCCATAAATCCCACGTTCTGGGAGGGGTTTGGAGGGGCTGGGGGCGATGTGGCAGCTCCGTGCCCCGCAGGCCCCGGGAGGATGTGTCGGTCAAGAAGGAGAAGAAGGAGCGGGAGCGGCAGCGCGACGGGCACGGCCGGGGCCGGGGCCGGCCCGAGGTCATCCAGTCCCACTCCATCTTCGAGCAGGGCCCTGCTGAAATGATGAAGAAGAAAGGTAAGGGGAGCTGCTCCCCTCTGGTTTTTGGGGGGGTCCCACCGGCTCGGGGTGACCCCGGGCTGCCCCTCTGTCCCCCCAGCAGGCTCCTGGGACAAGAGCGTGGACATGTCCGACTTCGGCCCTTCCCACATCATCAACATCAAGAAGGAGAAGCGGGAGACGGACGAGGAGACGAAGCAGATCCTGCGGATGCTGCAGAAGGACGATGTCAGTGGCCGTGGAGGGGATGCTGAGTGTCCCCTGTGTCACTGGGGTGGTGCTGAGTGTCCCCTGTGCCGCCGGTGCAGCACTGAGCAACCCCTGTGCCACCAGGAAGTACTGAGTGTCCCCTGTGCCACTGGGGTGGAGCTAAGTGTCCCCTGTGCCACCAAGGCTGTGCTGAGTGTCTCCTGTGCCACTGGGGCAGTGCTGAGTGTCCCCTGTGCCATTGGGGTGGTGCTGAGTGTCCCCTGTGCCACCAGGCCGTGCTGAGCATCCCCTGTGCCCACCAGAGTGGTGCTGAGTGTCCCCTGTGCCACCAGGGCTGTGCTGAGTGTCTCCTGTGTCACTGGGGCAGTGCTGAGTGTCCCCTGTGCCCCTGGGGGGGGTGCCGAGTGTCCCCTGTGCCACCAGGCCGTGCAGAGCATCCCCTGTGCCCACCAGAGTGGTGCTGAGTGTCCTCATGTGCCACCAGGGAGGCACTGAGTGTCCCCTGCACCACTGAGGCTGTGCTGAGTGTCCCCTGTGCCACTGGGGCAGTGCTGAGTGTCCCCTGTGCCATTGGGGTGGTGCTGAGTGTCCCCTGTGCCACCAGGGCTGTGCTGAGTGTCTCCTGTGCCACTGGGGCAGTGCTGAGTGTCCTCTGTGCCACCAGGGCTGTGCTGCATGTCTGCTGTGCCATTGGGGCAGTGCTGAGTGTCCCCTGTGTCACTGGGGCAGTGCTGAGTGTCCCCTGTGCCACCAGGGCTGTGCTGAGTGTCCCCTGTGCTGTCCCCACAGTTCCTGGACGACCCGGGGCTGAAGAACGACATCCGGAACAAGCCGGTGCAGCTGCCCCTGGCCCACTCGGGGTGGCTCTTCAAGGAGGAGGCGGCGGAGCAGGAGGACAGCCAGCCATGGCTGCCTGGATCCAAGGAGGAGAAGATGGAGCTGGACCCTCCAGCAGTGAAAGGTGGGCTGGGACGGGGTGGGGACACGGCGGGGACAAGCTGGGGGTGTCCCGCTTTCTTTCCCCCGTGCCCACGCAGCACCTTTGCAGTGAAGGAAGAGCCGTGTGAGGAGGAGCCCAAGGCGGCACAGCCCAAGGGTCCCCCCGGATTCCCGAGGGATGTGTCGGCTGCCGAGCTGCTGCAGAGGCTGAGCCTGACGGCCGAGGAGGAGCTGGTGTTCCTGCAGCTGCCCGACACCCTGCCCGGGCAGCCCCCCACCCACGACTCCAAACCCATCAAATCCGAGCTGCACAACGAGGACGGGCAGGTGGTGGTGGTGAAGCAGGAGAAGAGCCAGGTAGGGGCTCGGTGGGGGTGTCCCCTCATCCCCTCCTGAGGTGGCATCTCCCCCAAGCCCGTGAGGGTGTCCTCCCATCCTGTGGTGTCCCCCCCCATGCCATGGTGTCATCCCCCTATCTTGTGGTGTCCTTTCCCCTCCAATCCTGTGCTGTCCTCCCATCTTGTGTTGTCTCCTTCTATCACATGGCGCTGTCCCCCCATCCCATGAGGTGATCCCAGTCCCGTGGGGTGATCCATATCCTGTGGGTGATCCCAATCCTGTGGGGTGATCCCAATCTTGTGCTGTGATCCCAGTCCCATGGGGTGATCCAAATCCCATGCTGTGATCCCAGTCCCGTGCTGTGATCCCAATCCCATGCTGTGATCCCAGTCCTCTGCTGTGATCCCAATCCCGTGCTGTGAACCCAATCCCGTGCTGGGATCCCAATCCCCTGCTGGGATCCCAATCCTGTGCTGGGATCCCAATCCCGTGCTGGGATCCCAATCCTGTGCTGGGATCCCAATCCTGTGCTGTGACCCAATCCTGTGCTGTGATCCCAATCCCGTGCTGTGACCCCAATCCCGTGCTGTGACCCCAATCCCATGCTGTGACCCCAATCCCGTGCTGTGACCCCAATCCCGTGCTGTGATCCCAATCCCGTGCTGTGATCCCAATCCCGTGCTGTGACCCCAATCCCGCTGTGCCCCGGCAGGAGGCGAGGCAGGCAGAGAACACCTGCACCCTGGCCGACCTCCCCGAGGGCCAGGTGGGGAAACTGCTCATCCGAAAATCCGGAAAGGTGCAGCTGGTGCTGGGCAAGGTGACCCTGGACGTGACCATGGGCACCCCCTGCTCCTTCCTGCAGGTACAGGGGGGACACTGGGACCTCATTTGGGGCATTTCACCCCAAGATAACCCCCCTGGGAGGGGGGGGGGGTCGTGCTGTGTGACACCAGTGGGGAAGGGTCCTGCTGATCCCCTCTGGGGACATCTCCAGGCTGAGCACTGGAATCTCCCAGGGATTCCCATGGCATTGGGCTGCTCAGGGGGGTTTTTCCCCGTGGAACAGGAGCTGGTGTCCGTCGGCATCGGGGACAACCGGACGGGCGAGATGATCGTGCTGGGCCACGTCAGGCACAAGCTCGTCTGCTCCCCGGATTTCGAGGCTCTCCTGGAGCACCGGCACCGGTAGCCCAGGGGGTCCCGGCCCCCCCAGACCCCCGGGGACGGACCCTCAGCCCCTCCAGATGTGCCTTTGGGACGTGGCGAGGGGGCTCGTGCAGGTGTGGGGGCAGAGCCAGCTCCCACCTCCTTGCGGCCCCGTGGGGGGGTCCAGCTGTGTCCCCCAAACCGGCGGCTTCCCCCCAGTGCCAAACGGGGATCTCTGGATGTGTGGGACCGTGGGGTGTCCCCCCAGCTCTGTGGACACGCTGGTGGCAGCAGGACACACGTCCTGGGGGGAGAAACCTGGAATAAAACTTCTTTTCCCGCTGCGTGGGGCTGCTCTGTCTTGTTGTGTCACCTCTGCTGAGCCCTGCGAGGCTTTGGGGTCCCTGGGTGACCCCCACCCCGTCCCTGTGGCAGGGGGCTGAGCGTCCTGGGAGGTGACAGGGCTGTCACCGTGCAGCCAAAGCTCCCTGGGTGCCACCAGCCCCTGGGCAGGGAGCAGGGATGGGGGGCACCAACCAACGTGGGCAGGGCCGGGGCTGCGCTTGCCCCTCTCGTGTTCATCTCCCACCCCATCCCATCCTAAATTCCCTTGTTCCCACCTCATCCCGTCTGAAACCCCCCCAGAATCTGACCTTCCCCTCCCAATTCCATGTTATCCCCCACTCCTGCCCTGCTCCAGCCCCATCCCATCTTGTCCTCTCCATCCCATATTGCCCCTCCTTCCCACCCCATCCCATTTTACCCCCGAATTCCATATTAACCCTCTCCTGCCCATCCCATTTGATCCCCGAATTCCATCTCAACCGTCTCTTGCTCATCTCACGTTACCCCCATTCCCACCCCATCCCATTTTACCCCCCAAATTCCATCTTAACCCTGTCCTGCCCATTCCATATTTCCCCCTTTCCACCTCATCCCATTTTACCCCCGAATTCCATCTTAACCCTCTTCTGCCCATCCCATTTTACCCCCGAATTCCATCTTAACCCTCTCCTGCCCATCCCATTTTACCCCCGAATTCCATCTTAACCCTCTCTTGCCCATCCCATTTTACCCCCGAATTCCATATTAACCCCTTCCTGCCCATCCCGTTTTACCCCCAGTCCCACATTATCCATCCCACCCCATCCCTTCTCGCCCCCATCGCACCTTCCCTTCCTCCCATCATGCCCCGCGCTAATTTGCATAACCCCGCCCCCACCCCCCACCTCTCCCCACGCGCTCTTTCCCGCCCTGCCCTTCCCTCAGCGCCCACGCCCCCCTCCGCCAGGGGGCGCCGCCCAATCAGCGCCGCGTCCGCGTGTGGGCGGGGCCGCGCGTGCGCCCGGGGCGTTGGCGGCGGCGTGGCCGCGGCTGCGGGCGCGCCTCGACGGGGCGGCCATGGACCCGGCGCGGCCCTTCCGCCCGCCCCGGCCCGGCCCCGGGCCCGGCCCCGCCGTCCCCATGGCGTGGGGGCTCCGCGGCATCGTGGGCTTCTCCCCTCGCCTTCCCTCGCCCTGCCCCGCCGAGCCCCAAGCCCCGGCGTCGCCGTTTCCCGCGCTGTTCCGTGGGCTGGGCCTGGAGGAGCGGCCTCTGGAGAGGCCCCTCGGTAGGTGGCGGGGGTGAGGGCGTGGAGGGGCCCTGCTGGGCCGCGGTGCCCGGCTCACGGTGCCGCTGCTCCCGCAGGCCGGGGCGGTGCTGGCGATAGGAAGGCTCCGGTTCGGCCCGGCCCGGTGCGGCAGGAGGAGGAGGAGGAGGACAAGGGGGCAGCGCTGGCGGCGCTCCCCACGCGTGGGCAGTGAGTCCCTCACACCCCTGAACGCCTAAACCCTCCGTGCCCGCCCTCCTTTGCCTGGGTCCTCCTCTCCCCCTCCACCTTCACTGTCACCCTTCCTATGTTCTGCCCCCTGTCCTTTCCCCCTTCCATCCCCCTGTCCCATATATCCGCCCTATTCCCTTATTCCTGATTCCTATCCCCATCTCCTCTGTGCCTCCTGTCCCTCTATCCCAAAATCCGGCTGCTTTGAGCCCCCCAGGCTGCTGTGGGGCTGGAGCAGGGGGATTTGGGGAGGTTGGGGGTCATCGCTGGGGGTTTGCAGCCAGGCCACCCCCAGTGTGTCCCCAGCGTGTGCCAGGGCTCACCCCAGCCCGCCCTGGGGACGCAGGATCCTGTGGAAAGGCAGAGGGGACGCGCTGCCCACCCAGCCTGGAAGAGCCGCCGCTGCTGTGCCCACCCCGTGCCCGCCCAGCCCCCGGCCCGGCCCGACGCCCGTGCCCACCCCGGAGACCCCCCCGGCTGCTGCCAGGCCGTGAGTGACGGCCCCAGCCCCGCGTTTCGGGGTCCCGGTGCTGCTGGGTCCCTGCTGACCCCGTGTCCGTCCCTCGCAGGGCGCAGGGGACGAAGCCGGTGGCCAAGGGAGCCACTGTCCCCATGGGGCTGAACTTTGTAAAGATCCACTGCCAGAACGAAGCTGTCTACCAGTACCACGTGACCTTCAGGTGATAATGGGGGGCCAGGGTCCCCCACAGCCCTTTGAGAGTCCCCCACAGCCCCTCGAGGTCGGGGTGTCCCCAGGCAGAGCTCTCCATGTCCCTCCTGCTGTCCCGGCTGCCGCAAGGTGGAGCAGCCCCAGCACAACAAAGAGCTCTGGGTTTTCCTCTTCAGAGGGGATTTCTGGGGGGGCTGAGCGGGGTCTGGGGGGGGCAGAGGAGGGAGAAAAGGCCCCGTGTGCCCCCAGCCCCGAGGTGGAGTGCAGGGGTGCCCGCCTGGCCATGCTGATGGAGCAGCGCGCCGTGATCGGGGATGTGACGGCTTTCGACGGCTCCATCCTCTTCCTGCCCATCCAGATCCCCAAGGTAAGGGGTGTGGGGGGCTCTCACCCAGTGTGGGGGTGCAGGGGTGCCCCTGTTTTGGGTGGGAGAACCCCCTGTGGCCCTGCCAAAGGTCAGCCTGAAGGCTCAGAGGAAGAGCAACGGGGAGGAGATCTCCATCAACATCCAGATGACCAAAATCCTGGAGCCCAGCTCGGATCTCTGCATCCCCTTTTACAATGTGGTTTTCCGCAGGTGAGAGATCAAAGAGACCCTCCCTGAGCTCCAGGGGGGAGACCCCTTCCCTCCTTCGTGCCAGTCCTCATCCAATCCTGTTTTTCCTGCTTTTCCCTTTCTCAGGGTGATGAAAATCTTAAACATGAGCCTGGTTGGGAGACATTTCTTTGAGCCTGCCCAGGCCATCACCCTACAGAAATACAGGTGGGTGCTGGCACCTTCCTTCCCACAGGATCATCCCTGTTTCCCTGGCAACCTGGAAGTTGGGAAGTTTTCCCAGGTCAGCCTGACTTTGGAGCGGCTGCTTGGAGAAGTTGGGAGCTGGGAAATCAGTCCTTGAGTTTTGGGTATTCCTTGGCTGCTCTGGGCTAACCCAGGCCTCTTTTGAGAAGTTGGGGAATCAGTCCCTGAGTTTTGGGTATTCCTTGGCTGCTCCAGGTTAACCCGGGCCTCTTTTGAGAAGTTTGGAGCTGGGGAATAAATCCCTGAAGTTTGGGAGTTCTTTGGCTGCTCTGGACTAACCCAGGCCTCTTGTGAGAAGTTGGGAACTGGGGAATAAATCCTTGAGTTTTGGGTGTTCCTTGGCTGCTCCAGGCTAACCCAGGCCTCTTTTTTTAGAAGTTGGGAGCTGGGAAATCAATCCCTGAGTTTTGGCTGCTCCAGGTTAACCCAGGCCTCTTTTTTAGAAGTTGGGAAATCAGTCCCTGAGTTTTGGGTCTTCTGTGGCTGCTCTGGGCTAACCCAGACCTCTTTGGAGAAGTTGGGGAATCAATCCCTGAGTTTTGGGTGTTCCTTGGCTGCTCTGGGCTAACCCAGACCTCTTTGGAGAAGTTGGGAAATCAGTCCCTGAGTTTTGGCTGTTCTGTGGCTGCTCTGGGCTAACCCAGGCCTCTTTCCCTCTGGGCACAGCCTCCACATCTGGCCGGGATACGCCGTCAGCATCCGGAGGAGGGACGGAGGGCTCTTCCTCATGGTGGACTCCATCCACAAGATCATCCGCAGCGAGTCCGTGCTGAGCGTGATGTGAGGCAAAACCCCCGAAAGCTTTGGGGGGGCACGAGGGCGCCGCAAAAGCTGCTTTATTTTTGGGATAACACGGGCAGGGAGCTTTCCACGCCTCTCCCCTTCTCCCCAGGCAAACCATCCACTCGCAGAGCCAGAGGACGTTCCAGGACGAGTGCGCCAGTCAGCTGGTGGGGAGCGTGGTGATGACGCGCTACAACAACCGCACCTACCGCGTGGATGACATCGACTGGGACAAGACCCCCAAGGACACTTTCACCCTGGCCAGCGGCCAGGAGATCACCTTCGTGGAGTACTACAGGTGGGGAGGAGCTGCTGGATCATCCCGGGGGAGTGGGAAGGGCTCCGTGCCCGGCGCTGATCCGAGGTGGGGGAATGGGAGCGGGGAGGTTTTGCTGCCCAGGGCAGGGGGTTGGGTCTGGGTGTTGCGTGAGATCCCTTCCAAACCGAGATTCCAGGGGTGTGTGATGATGCTGTTTTTCCAGCAAGACCCACGGGATCACCATCAGGGAGCTGGACCAGCCGCTGCTCATCCACAAGCCCAAGGAGAAGCAGATGCCAGGGGGGAGGGTGAGTCGGGCACGGAGATCCAGGGGCTGCTCTGGGCTTCTGGGGAGGGCAGGGATTCATTCCCAGCCCCTGGGGAGAGCAGGGATTCATTCCCAGCCCCTGGGGAGAGCAGGGATTCATTCCCAGCCCCCGGGGAGAGCTGGGATTCCCAGGTCCTCAGGAGGGCAAAATTCCCAGCCCCTGGGGGAGAGCAGGGATTCATTCCCAACCCGTGGTGAGAGCAGGGATTCCCATCCCTTGGGGAGAGCAGGGATTCATTCCCTGCCCCTGAGGAGGGCAGGAATTCATTCCCAGGTCCTGGGGAGAGCTGGGATTCCCAGGTCCTGAGGAGGGCAGGGATTCATTCCCAGTCCCTGAGGGAGAGCAGGGATTCATTCCCAGCCCTTGAAGAGGACAGGGATTCATTCCCAGCCCCTGAAGAGGACAGGGATTCATTCCCAGCCCCTGAAGAGGACAGGGATTCATTCCCAGCCCCTGAAGAGGACAGGGATTCATTCCCAGCCCCTGAAGAGGACAGGGATTCATTCCCAGCCCCTGAAGAGGACAGGGATTCATTCCCAGTCCCTGAAGAGGACAGGGGTTCATTCCCAGTCCCTAGGGGAGGACAGGGATTCATTCCCAGTCCCTGGGGGAGGACAGGGATTCATTCCCATCCCCCCTGGGGGAGAGCAGGGATTCCCAGCCTCTGGAATGCTGACGGTGCCTGTCCCTCCCTGCAGCTCCAGCAGCAGATGGTGCTGCTTGTGCCGGAGCTCTCCGTCCTCACCGGGCTCTCCGACCTCCGGAAGAACAGTCGGATGCTGAAGGTCAGAGCCTGTCTCATCCCCTGATCCCGCCTTTCCCCAGGGTTTGGGGAATCTCTCCCTCACCTCTGGGCGTGTTCCCACTGCAGGAGGTGATGTGGGAGATGATCCAGAGCCCCCAGCAGCACTACCAGCGCCTCACCAGCCTCCTGCGCCGCATCCGGGACAGCCCGGACGCTTCCCGGGAGCTGGAGCGCTGGGGGCTGTGCCTGGACACGGATATCTACAGGGTAAGGATATCCACATTCCCCCTGGGAATGGGGGGCGCTGGAGGCAGCTCCAGAGGTTCCCGCTCTGCCCAGACCCAGGGTCACGTCCTGCCCGTGGAGCGCATCAACCTCCGGCACCGCTCCTTCCTTCCCACCGAGGACCTGGGCTGGCACCGGGAGGTGACGAAGGAGGTGCCCATCGCCGCGGTGAGCAGCAGCCTCTCCCCCCGTTTGGAAAGTTGGGATGGGTTTTCCTGAGCGCTGGCATTCCAGCTGAGCCGCTTCCAGCACAAACCCTTCCCTTGTTTGTGTTGGGTTTGAGCTCCAGCGTGTTTTTCCGAAGGAGCTGGAGGTACGTGGCTGTGGTGTCGGCTTTCCCGCCTCGTCCCAGGGTGGAGGGAGCCTTTCACAGGCAGGAATTGGATGGAATTCCATCCGGATTTCTCTTGAGCCACTTTTCCCTTTCCCAGATTCTCCTCTGTGCTCCAGATTTCTCTTGGGCTGCTTTCCTTCTCCCAAGTTCCCCTCTGTGCTCCAGGTTCCTCTTAGCCTGAATCCCCTCTCCCAGATTTCCCTCTCCCAAACTCCTGCTCTGCTCCAGCTTCCTCTAGGCCCAGTTTTCCTCTCCCAAATTCCCCTCTGTGCTGCAGGTTCCTCTTGACCTGAATTCCTTCTTCCAAATTTCCCTGCTCTGCTCCAGCTTCCTCTTGGGCCAGTTTTCCTCTCCCAAATTCCCTCTGTGCTACACCTTTCTCTTGGGCTGCTTTCCTTCTCCCAAGTTCCCCTCTGTGCTCCAGGTTCCTCTTGGCCTGGATCCCCTCTCCCAAATTTCCCTTTCCCAAATTTCCTTGCTGTGCTCCAGGTTCCTCTCAGGCCAGTTGTGTTCTCCCAAATTCCCTCTGTGTTCCACATTTCTCTTGGGTCACTTTCCCTCCCCCAAATTCCCCTCTGGGCTCCAGATTCCTCTGGTCCCAAATGTCCCTCTCCCAAATTTCCCTGCTGTACTCCAGCTTCCTCTAGGGCTGGTTTTCCTCTCCCAAATTTCCCTTTCCCAAATTTCCCTGCCGTGCTCCAGCTTCCTCTCAGCCCAGTTCTCCTCTCCCAAATTCCCCTCTGTGCTCCTTTAGGTTCCTCCTCTCCCAAATGGGAACGTGCTGCATGGATTGGGCAGAAACACCCCCAAACCACGTCCTGCCCTCGCTTCTCTCCCAGATCCCCATAAATTCCTGGCTCCTGATCTATCCCAAGAGGCTGCAGCACCTGGCCAAGGACCTGCTGGCTGCCATGAGGAGCAGCTGTGGGGCCATGGGGATGCAGGTGGGGCAGCCCACGGTGCAGGAGCTGCGCGACGACCGCATGGACAGCTTCACCAGGACCATCCAGAGCTCTCTGGGCAACCAGGTGAGGAGCAGGGACATCCCGGGGGATCCTCGGGAAAGGTGGGATGGGAGCACCTGGGGGGGCTCAGCCTGGGGAAAAGGAGGCTTGGGGGGGCTTTATTTTTCCCTAAAAATCTGTGATAGGAGGGTGGAGCCAGGTGGGGTTTGGGAATGAAGGAGAGAAGCGGGAATGGCCTCAGGGTGTGGCAGGGGAGGCTCGGGTTGGACACCAGGAGGAATTTCTGCATGGGAAGGGTTATTAAATACAGGAATGGGAAGGGGTTAAATATGGGAATGGGAAAGGGCTGTTAAATACGGGAATGGGGAAAGATTGTTCAACACGGGAATGGGGAAGGGTTGTTAAATACAGGAATGGGAAATGGTCATTAAACACGGGAATGGGAAGGGGTTGTCAAATACAGGAATGGGAGAGGTGGGATGGGAGCACCTGGGGGGGCTCAGCCTGGGGAAAAGGAGGCTCAGGGGGGCTTTATTTTTCCCTAAAAATCTGTGATAGGAGGGTTTGGGAATAAAGGAGAGGAGAAGAGGGAGTGGCCTCAGGGTGTGGCAGGGGAGGCTCGGGTTGGACACCAGGAGGAATTTCTCCATGGAAAGGGCTGTCAAATACAGGAATGGGAAGGGGTTAAATATGGGAATGGGAAGGGAATGTTAAATACAGGAATGGGGAAAGATTGTTCAACACAGGAATGGGAAAGGATTGGGAATGGGAGAGGGTTATTAAATACAGGAATGGGATAGGATTAAATATGGGAATGGGAAGGGATTGTTATATACAGGAATGGGAAAGGGTTGGGAATGGGGAAGGGATTGTTCAATACAGGAATGGGAAAGGGTTGGGAATGGGGAAGGGATTGTTCAATACAGGAATGGGAAAGGGTTGGGAATGGGGAAGGGTTGTTAAATACAGGAATGGGAAGGGATTGTTATATACAGGAATGGGAAAGGGTTGGGAATGGGAGAGGGTTATTAAATACAGGAATGGGAAGGGATTGTTCAATACAGGAATGGGAAAGGGCTGTTAAGTGGTGGAGTCCCCATCCCTGCAGGTGTGGATGTGGCACTTGGGGACATGGATTATCGGTGACCTCAGGTCTGACTCGGTGACCCTGGAGGGTTTTTCCAGCCTGAACAATTCCCCGATTCCCCTCAGGACAAGGTGCAGCTGCTCCTGTGCATCATCCCCAGCAGCCGGGACGACCTCTACGTGGCCATCAAGAAGCTCTGCTGTCTGCAGAACGCGGTGCCCTCCCAGGTGGGCTGGGACCCCCCATTCCCAGCAATCCCTGCCTGTCTCCAGCCTCACTTTTCCCTGTGTTTTCCCTCTCCACAGGTCATCAAAGCCCAGTCCCTCGTGGGCCACCCCGGCAAGATCAGGAGCGTGGTGCAGAAGGTTCTGCTGCAGATCAACTGCAAGCTGGGCGGGCAGCTCTGGGGGGTTGATATCCCGCTGGTAAGGCAGGAAAACCCCGGGAAGAGGCCTGGGATGAGCCTGGAAGCTCAGGAGGGGGTGAATGGTTGTGGGCATGGGCTGGATGAGCCAGCTGGAGAGTTGGGGTTGGGTTCTCTTGGGTTCCCTTGGAGCTGGAGGGATCCGAGCCTGGAGGTGTCTGGCTTATCCCTAAATCCCACCTGGTTGCTTTTCCCTCTTCCAGAAGCAGCTGAGGGTTGTGGGCATGGACATTGTCCCTAAATCCCACCTGCTTTCCCCCCCTCAGTTATCCTTAAATCCCACTTCTTTTCCCCTTTCCCGAAGGAGCTGATGATCATGGGCATGGAATTTCGCCCTAAATCCCAGTTCTTTTCCCCTCTTCATTATCCCTAAATGCCACCTGGCTGTTTTTCCCTCTTCCAGAAGGAGCTGATGGTTGTGGGCATGGACATTGTCCCTAAATCCCTCCTGCATTTCCCTACTCCATTATCCCTAAATCCCAGTTCTTTTCCCTTTTCCAGAAGTAGCTGATGGTTGTGGGTATGGAATTTCTCCCTAAATCCCACCTGCTTTTCCTCCCTCCAGAAACAGCTCATGGTTGTGGACATGGACATTATCCCTAAATCCCACCTGCCTTTCCCCCCTCAATTATCCTTAAATCCCACTTTTTTTCCGCTTCCCAGAAGCATCTGATGGTCATGGGCATGGAATTTCTCCCTAAATCCCAGTTCTTTTCCCTCTCCAGAAGCAGCTGATGGTTGTGGGCATGGACATTCTCCCTAAATCTCATCTCTTTTCCTCTCTCCATTTTCCCTAAATCCCACCTGGCTGTTTTTGCCTCTCCAGAAGGAGCTGATGGTCGTGGGCATGGAATTTCTCTCTAAATCCCAGTTCTTTTCCCTCTCCAGAAGCAGTTGATGATTGTGGGCATGGACAATACCCTAAATCCCACCTGCCTTTCCCCTCTCCATTTTCCCTAAATCCCACCTGGCTGTTTTTCCCTCTTCCAGAAGGAGCTGATGATCATGGGCATGGAATTTCTCCCTAAATCCCAGTTCTTTTCCCCTCTCCAGAAGGAGCTGATGATCATGGGCATGGAATTTCTCCCTAAATCCCAGTTCTTTCCCTTCTCCAGAAGGAGCTGATGGTTGTGGGCATGGAATTTCTCCCTAAATCCCAGTTCTTTCCCCTCTCCAGAAGGAGCTGATGGTCGTGGGCATGGAATTTCTCCCTAAATCCCAGTTCTTTTCCCTTTTCCAGAAGGAGCTGATGATTGTAGACATGGATATTTTTCCTAAATCCCAGTTCTTTCCCCTCTCCAGAAGGAGCTGATGATCATGGGCATGGAATTTCTCCCTAAATCCCAGTTCTTTCCCCTCTCCAGAAGGAGCTGATGGTCGTGGGCATGGACGTCCACCACAGCCGGAGCCAGAGCATGCGCTCCGTCATCGGCTTCGTGGCCAGCATGAACCAGTACGTGGCCTCCTGGGAAAGGGGGGAGGCGTTCTCCTGCTCTGCCCTGGGAATTTTCAGGGCTATCCCACCCCAAATTCCCCTTCCCTGGCCGGGAGGGGGGTGAGGATGCTGCTCCCCCCGAGCTGCTGCGCTCAGCAGGGTGTTTGGATCCGGGGAAAGGGCTGGGAATGCTGAGCCAGGGGTTGCACGAGGCCTCGGTGGACTTTGCCTGGTGCTGGGGGGGGTTCCTGGTGCTCATTCCCATTCCCTCATTCCCATTCCACCCCCAGCATCCTCACCAAGTGGTACTCCAGGGTGGTTTTGCAGATGCCCCACCAGGAAATCACCGACAGCCTCCAGCTCTGCCTGTCCCAAGCCCTGAAGCAATTCTACGAGGTGAGGCCGACCGAAAACACCCTCCTGTGCTTCCACATTCCCTCAAAACGAGGGGAAAACCTCCCAAAACTCCCAGCCTGGATACGTGCAGGGGAGCAAACCCTCCCTGGCAGCCTTTGGACTGGATGTGGAGCCGGCACAGCTGGTCCTTATCTCGGGAACGTTTGCTCAGAGGGAAGTGCCACGTTACAGCTCCCAAAGCCTCCCTGTCCCTTGTCCCCAGCGTGAGAAAAGCAGCCTGGGACAGGGCAGGGGCCAGGAAAAATCCCAGCTTTTGGGATTTTCCCGGAGAAACTGCGGCTGCCTCATCCCTGGAAGTGTCCAAGGCCAGCTTGGAGCAACCTGGGACAGGGGGAGGTCCCCTGCTCACACCTAGGGATGGAATAGGATGGGATTTAAGGTCTCTTCCAACCCAAACCATTCCAAGATTCTCTGATTTTGTTTTCCCCTGCCTCTGTGGGTGCTGCAGGAACAGCCCTGGGCACTGGGAATTTGCTGGGCAGGAGGGCCTGGAGTGCCAGGACACGGGGAATGGCCTCAGACTTTCTAAGGGCAGGGCTAGATGGGATTTTGGGAAGGAATTCCTGGCTGGGATGGAATTCCCAGAGGAGCTGTGGCAGCCCCTGGATCCCTGGAAGTGCCCAAGGCCAGCTTGGAGCACCCTGGGATATCAGAGGCTTCCCTGCCTATGTCAGGGGGTGGGATGGGATGATTTTAAAGCCCCTTCCCACCCAAACCAGTCTGGAATTTTATGATTAACGCAAACCCAGCCCTCCCCAAACCCGCCCCGAGCTGCATTTTTTGGGGGGGGATTCAGCATGGTTTGAATTCCCAGCACACCCAGGGAATATTTTCCCACCTCCCTGAGCTCAGCTCATCCTGTGCATGGCAGGGAGGTTAAAAAAGCCACTTTCCCCCCCATTTTTCCCCATTTTCCCCTGCAGCTGAACCACTCCCTGCCCATGAAGATCGTGGTGTACCGGGACGGGGTGTCCGACCCCCAGCTGGACACGGTGCTCAAGTACGAGGTGCCCCAGCTCCAGAAGAGCTTCAGAACCTTCCAGAATTACCAGCCCAGCCTCGTGGTGGTGGTGGTGCAGAAGCAGATGAGCACCAACTTCTACTGCCTGGGAGGAGAGGAATTCGTGTCCCCTCCCCTGGGCACCGTCATCGACCACAGCATCACCGACTCGGGCTGGTGAGAGGCTGGGGGAGCTGGGGTGGGGGGAGAAAACAGCCTGGGAGGGGGAAAAAAACCATCCCTGGGGAAAAAAAGCATCCCTGGGGGAAAAAAACCATCCCTGGGGGAAAAGGAATAACCTGAGGTGGAAAAAAATCATCCCTGGGGGAAAAAAACCATCCCAGGGTGGAAAAAAACCATCCCTGGGGGAAAAAAACCATCCCTGGGGGAAAAAAACCATCCCTGGGGGAAAAGGAATAACCTGAGGTGGAAAAAAATCATCCCTGGGGGAAAAAAACCATCCCAGGGTGGAAAAAAACCATCCCTGGGGGAAAAGGAATAACCTGAGGTGGAAAAAAATCATCCCTGGGGGAAAAAAACCATCCCAGGGTGGAAAAAAACCATCCCTGGGGGAAAAGGAATAACCTGAGTGTAAAAAAATCATCCCTGGGGGAAAGAAACCATCCCAGGGTGGAAAAAAACCATCCCTGGGGGAAAAGGAATAACCTGAGGTGGAAAAAAATCATCCCTGGGGGAAAAAAACCATCCCAGGGTGGAAAAAAATCCACTCTCGGTGTGAAAAAACGGTTGTGAAGCCACCCCAGGGTGGTTGTGGAAAGAGCCCAGGGTGCAGGGAAATGGTTGTAAAAATAGCCCAGGGTGCAAAAAGAACCTCAGGGTGCAAAAAAAATTCCCAGGGTGCCAAAGGAATTGTAAAAATACCCCAGGGTGTGGGGGAAAAATCCACCCTGGGGTGTAAAAATGGATGTGTAAAAGCCCCCCCCCACCAGGGTGCAAGAAAAGGGTTGTAAAAATACCCTGAGGTATCTTGTGATTTGTGGGGTTTTTTACAAAATAAGCCACTCAGGGGTGTAAAAACACCTTGAGTGCAAAAAAAAAAACAAATGGTTATAGAACCACCCCAGGATGCAAAAGAAAAAAAAAAAACCCTGAAAGCGAAAAAGAAAAGGTGGGAAAAGCACCCCAGGGTGCAAAAATCAAACCCTTGGGACTCAAAAGCACCGTTGTGGGGTGGGAAAAAATCCCAGTCTGGGATTCAGAGGTGCAAAAATGCTCGTTTTGGGGTGCAAAAAGGTGAAATTGGGGTTTGTTTTGCCCCTCCCCAGGCAGGATTTCTTCCTGCTGGCCCATCACTCCCGGCAGGGCTGCAGCATCCCCACGCGCTACATCTGCGTGTGGAACACGGCCAACCTCAGCCCCGAGCACCTGCAGAGGTAAGGGGGGTCCTGAGACCCCAAAATCCTCCCTGGGAGAGGGGAGAGACCCTCAAAACACCCAGGGGAAAGCAGAGAAATTCCTGAGATCCTGCAGCCCCCAAAATCTTCCAGAGGGAAGGGGAGAGACCCTCAAAATCATCCAGGAGAAAGAGCAGGAATTCCAGAGTTGCTGAGATCCTGCAGCCCCCAAAATCCTCCCTGGGGAAGGGGAGAGACCCTCAAAACACCCAGGGGAAAGGACAGGAATTCCAGAGTCCCTGAGATTCTGCAGGGCTCCAAAATCCTCCCTGGGAGAGGGGAGAGACCCTCAAAATCATCCACGGGAAAGGACAGGAATTCCAGAGCTCCTGGTTCCTGCAGGGCTCCAAAATCCTCCCTAGGGAAGGGGAGAAACAGGAAGCAGAGAAATTCCTGAGATCCTGCAGCCCCCAAAATCTTTCGAGGGGAAGGGAAGAGACCCTCAAAATCATCCAGGGAAAAGGGCAGGAATTCCAGAGTCCCTGAGATCCTGCACGGCCCCAAAATTCTCCCTGGGAGAGGGGAGAGACCCTCAAAATCTTCCAGGGAAAAGCAGAGAAATTCCTGAGATCCTCAGCCCCCAAAATCCTCCCTGGGACAGGGGAGAGACCCTCAAAACACCCAGGGGAAAGGACAGGAATTCCAGAGCTCCTGAGATCCTGCAGGGCTCCAAAATCCTACCTAGGGAAGGGGAGAGACCCTCAAAATCATCCAGGGGAAAGTAGAGAAATTCCTGAAATCCTCAGCCCCCAAAATCTTCCAGAGGGAAGGGGAGGGACTCTCAGAATCATCCAGGGAAAAGGGCAGGAGTCCCAGAGCTCTTGAGATCCTGCAGCTCCCCCAAAATCTTTCGAGGGGAAGGGAAGAGACCCTCAAAATCATCCAGGGAAAAGGGCAGGAATTCCAGAGTCCCTGAGATCCTGCAGGGCCCCAAAATCCTCCCTGGGAGAGGGGAGAGACCCTCAAAAGCATCCCGGGAAAAGCAGAGAAATTCCTGAGATCCTCAGCCCCCAAAATCCTCCCTGGGGAAGGGGAGAGACCCTCAAAATCATCCAGGAGAAAGAGCAGGAATTCCAGAGTTGCTGAGATCCTGCAGCCCCCAAAATCCTCCCTGGGGAAGGGGAGAGAGCCTTAAAATCATCCAGGGAAAAGGGCAGGAGTCCCAGAGCTCTTGAGATCCTGCAGCTCCCCCAAAATCTTTCAAGGGGAAGGGGAGAGACCCTCAAAATCATCCAGGGAAAAGGGCAGGAATTCCAGAGTTGCTGAGATTCTGCAGCCTCCCCAAAATCCTCCCTGGGGAAGGGGAGAGAGCCTTAAAATCATCCAGGGAAAAGGGCAGGAGTCCCAGACCCACCCCAATATCCTACAGCACCCCAAAATCCTCAGAAAGAAAGGGGAGAGACCCTCAAAATCATCCAGGGAAAAGGGCAGGAATTCCAGAGTCCCTGAGATTCTGCAGCCCCCCCAAATCTTCCAAGGGGAGGGGGAGAAACCCTCAAAATCATCCAGGGAAAAGCAGGAATTCCAGAGCTCCCGAGATCCTGCAGCCCCCAAAATCTTCCAGAGGGAAGTCAGGAATCCCAGAGCCCCCCAGTATCCCACAGAAGGAAGAGCAGCCTTGGGTCAGGATGGGGACCCAAATGAGACCCCTCCCTCCCAAATTTGGGATTTTTGGGATAAATCAACCCCCTGGAGCAGCTGGGATGGGGCAGATCCCTGTGCAGGCACTGGGCTGAGCCTGCTGGGTGAACTGGGTGAACTGGGAGGATGTGGATGGGTGGGTTCTGGGTGTGATCTGAGCCTGGATCCATCCCCATTCCCGGGAAATGCCTAATCCCAAATTCCCTGTGCCCAGGCTGACCTTCAAGCTGTGCCACCTGTACTGGAACTGGCCGGGCACTGTGCGCGTCCCTGCCCCCTGCAAATACGCCCACAAGCTGGCATTCCTGGTGGGACAGGTCCTGCACCAAGAGCCCGACACCCACCTCAGGGAGCTGCTCTTCTTCCTGTAACCTGCCAGGACCTGGAAGAACGGGGATTGCACCGGGAAAACCGGGATTGCACCCGGAATTCCGATCCCTGCCAGCTGCTGTTCGTTCCCTGGTTTGGAGTTAATTTATTCCTCGTTTGTTGGTTCAGAGATGCTCTTGGGACAGGTCCTGCACCACCAGTGCCCACCTCAGTGAGCAGCTCTGCTTCCTTTAACCTGCCAGGACCTGGAAAAACCGGGATTGCACCCGGAATTCCGATCCCTGCCTGCTGCTCTTCGTTCCCTGGTTTGGAGTTAATTTATTCCTCGTTTGTTGGTTCAGAGATGCTCTTGGGACAGGTCCTGAATCAAGAGCCCAGCACCCACCTCAGTGAGCAGCTCTGCTTCCTTTAACCTGCCAGGACCGGGATTGGACTGGGATTGGACTGGGATTTCACTGGGATTTCCCCCAAATTCCAATCCCTGCCCGCTGCTCTTCGTTCCCTGGTTTGGAGTTAATTTATTCCTCGTTTGTTGGTTCAGAGATGCTCTTGGGACAGGTCCTGCACCACGAGCCCAGTGCCCACCTCAGTGAGCAGCTCTGCTTCCTTTAGCCTGCCAGGACCTGGAAAAATTGCACCGGGAAAACCGGGATTGCACCCGGAATTCCGATCCCGGCCCGCTGCTGTTCACCCCCCATGGCAAGGGGAATCTTCCCGAATTAATTCCCTGGTTTGCTGTTAATTTATTCCTCGTTTGTTGGTTCAGAGATGCTCTTGGGACAGGTCCTGCACCCACAAGTCCAACACCCACCTCAGTGAGCAGCTCTTCTTCGTTTAGCCTGCCAGGACCGGGATTGGACTGGGATTGGACTGGGATTTCACTGGGATTTCCCCCAAATTCCAATCCCTGCCCGCTGCTCTTCGTTCCCTGGTTTGGAGTTAATTTATTCCTCGTTTGTTGGTTCAGAGATGCTCTTGGGACAGGTCCTGCACCCACGAGTCCAACACCCACCTCAGTGAGCAGCTCTGCTTCCTTTACCCTGCCAGGACCGGGATTGGACTGGGATTGGACTGGGATTTCACTGGGATTTCCCCCAAATTCCAATCCCTGCTCGCTGCTCTTCGTTCCCCGGTTTGGAGTTAATTTATTCCTCGTTTGTTGGTTCAGAGATGCTCTTGGGACAGGTCCTGCACCCACGAGTCCAACACCCACCTCAGTGAGCAGCTCTGCTTCCTTTAACCTGCCAGGACCAGGATTGGACTGGGATTGGACTGGGATTTCACTGGGATTTCCCCCAAATTCCAATCCCTGCCCACTGCTCTTCGTTCCCTGGTTTGGAGTTAATTTATTCCTCGTTTGTTGGTTCAGAGATGCTCTTGGGACAGGTCCTGAATCAAGAGCCCAGCACCCACCTCAGTGAGCAGCTCTGCTTCCTTTAACCTGCCAGGACCGGGATTGGACTGGGAAAACTGGGATTTCACCGGGATTTCCCCCAAATTCCAATCCCTGCCCGCTGCTGTTCGCCCCCCGTGCCAAGGGGAATCTTCCCCAATTAATTCCCTGGTTTGGAGTTAATTTATTCCTCGTTTGTTGGTTCAGAGATGCTCTTGGGACAGGTCCTGCACCACGAACCCAGCGCTGAGCTTTTCTTCCTTTAACCTGCCAGGACCTGGAAAACCTGGGATTGCACCGGGAAAACCGGGATTTTTCCCCCCCAAATTCCAATCCCCTCCTGCTGCTGTTCACCCCCCTTGCCAAGGGGGATCTTCCCCAATTAATTCCCTGCTTTGGTGTTAATTTATTCCTCGTTTGTTGCTTCAGGGGATGCTCTTTGGGCTTGCAGCAGCATCCCAGGGCTGAGAGGTTTTCTTGGGAATTCTCTCCATGGGGATGAACCCCAAAGGAAAATCCCAGTTCTCCCAGTAAAGGGGGCTGAGTTAACGAGCCCAAAGGTGCTGCTGCTCCCACAGCTCATCCCTGTGCAGGTGCTGGATGTAAATCCCAAAGATTTGGGGTTTTTTTCCCCGAGTTTCTTGCATTTCCATGTGGGTTTAAAGTGCTTTTTTTTTTCCTGGGCTTTTCCAAAGCAGCTCCAGGAGTTCTCCCGTCCTTGAGGAGTCCCTAATTTTCCAAGGAGAATTCTTTGTGGATTCAGGTCGTTACCCCAGGGAAAGGTTGGAGTTTTCACCTATTTTAGGTGGTTTTTTTGGGTTTTTTTTTGCTTTAGTCCAGACAAGTTGAAATTCCCTGATTTGAAATTCCCTGATTTTTCTCTTGGCTGTAAGCAGTTTTTTGGTTCACTCCAATAAAATTTGGTTCATTCCAATCAAATTGAGACTCGTGGGATGCTGTCCCTCATTCCTGGATGGGACAGGGACACTGAGGGGGGGGTCACAGCACCGGTGCCACCACATTTGTCACCCTGTGCCCTGAGTTAATCATTGATCCCCGGTTATTTGCCAGTCCTGGTGGACTTTGGAATCCCAGCCTGGGATGGGATTTGGGAACAAATCTTGGCCCTGGGGGTGCTGGGCTGGGGGATTTTGGGGTGCTCCCTGCTCTTCCTGACCCCCTCCAGCAGCTTTTTGTGTCCCAGCCCTGCCTTGTCCTTGTCATTGTCACCTCCTTGGCTCAGGGACTGAGCCAGGCTGGGTCTGGCTGCCCCCCCTGAACCCCCCCCAGGCTTTTTTGGGGGGTCCCTGGGGTGCCCCAGCCCCACCCTGGGGGATGTTTGGTGCTGTGACCCCTTGGGGAGGGGTTTGGGGAGTGTTCTTGGGGTGCCCTGTGACCCCAAAGGGGGTTTGGGACGGGTCCCAAACCCCAGGGGGTGCTGGAGGATTTGTGGGTGGGTGTTTGGGGGGGGTCCCTTGGAGGGGTCCTCGGGGTCTTGGTGCCCCCAGGGGGGGTGTTGAGGGAGTCGTGGGGTCCCTGTGGCTCTGGGGTGGGGGTTTGGGGGGTCCCTGTGGCTCTGGGATGGGGGTTTGGGGTCCCTGTGGCTCTGGGTGGGGTCTGGGGGGTCCCTGGGCCAGTGGCTCTGGGGTGGGTCTGGGGGTCCCTGTGGTTCTGGGGTGGGTTTTGGGGGTCCCTTGTGTTCTGGGTGAGGGTTTGCGGGGGTCCCTGTGGTCTGGGGGGGGTCTGGGGGTCCCTGGGGTCCCTGTGGTGGGTGGGTGGTTGGGGTCCCTTGTTCTGGGGTGAGGGCCCTCGGTCCCTTGTGGTTCTGGGTGAGGGTTTGGGGGTCCCTGTGCTCTGGGGTGCGGGTCTGGGCGGTCCCTGGGTCCCTGTGGTTCTGGGGTGGGGGTTTGGGGGGTCCCTGTGGTTCTGGGGTGAGGGTTTGGGGGGTCCCTGTGGCTCTGGGGTGAGGGTCCCTGGGGTCCCTGTGGTTCTGGGGTGAGGGTTTGGGGGGTCCCTGTGGCTCTGGGGTGGGGGTCTGGGGGGTCCCTGGGGTCCCAGTGGCTCTGGGGTGGGGTTTGGGGGGTCCTGGTGCCTCTGGGGGGGGTCCCTTGGAGGGGTTCTCAGGATCTTAGTGCCCCCCCCGGGTGGGTGTTCATTGGGTTCTGTGGGGTCCCAATAGCCCCGGGAGGGTTTTGGGGGGTCCTGGGGTGAGTGTTTGGGGCTCTTTGGGGGTCCCGGTGTCCCGGGGGGGTCTCGGGGCAGTTTTGGGGATCCCATGGGGGGTTTGGGGGTTCTGCTGCTCCCCGGGGTGGGTGTTTTGGGGCAGTTTGGGCAATCGTGGGGGATGTTTTGGGGCAGTGCTGGGGTACTGGGTTGGATTTTTGGGGGGTCCCGGGTGGGATTTTGGGGGGTGCCGGAGGGAATTTTTGGGGGTCCTGCCATGGGAAATTTTGGGGGGGGGGGGGGTCCCGGGTGGTATTTTTAGGGTCCCAGATGGGATTTTGGGGGGGGTCCCGGGTGGGATTCTGGGGAGTCCCGGATAGGATTTTTGGGGGGTCCCGGGTGGGATTTTTTGGGGGTCCCAGGTGAGATTTTTTGGGGGTCCCGCATAGGATTTTTTGGGGGGTCCCGGGTGAGATTTTTTGGGGGTCCCGGGTGGGATTTTTTGGGGGTCCCGGGTGAGATTTTTTGGGGGTCCCGGGTGGGATTTTTTGGGGGTCCCGGGTGAGATTTTTTGGGGGTCCCGGGTGGGATTTTGGAGGTGGGGGCGTGGCCGGAGGCGGAGGGGGCGTGGCTTGCGGCAGCAGCAGCCAATGGGAGCGCTCCCCGTGCCCGCGGCCGCGCGTGCGCCCTGCGCGGCCCCGAGCGAGCGGCGGCGGGAGCGGAGGTAGGACCGGGATGGACCGGGATGGATCGGGATGGGCCGGGACCGAGCGGGGTGGGCACAGCAGCCCCGCGATGTGACAGGGAACCGGCTGCGGGGCCGGGCCGCCGCGGGGAGGGAGGCAGCGGACCGGGGGGAGCGGGCTGGGGCCGGCCCCGAGCCCCGGATGGGGATGGGGGATGCAGGGAAGGATGAAGGATGCAGGGAGCGGCTGTTTAGGGTTTGGGACCGGTGCTAGGGCCTGGGGGTATGGCCCATGAGGGCTCGTTTTGGGACAGCCCGTGGGGTCTGGGGCAGGTGAGGGTGCAGGTGGAGGTGGGGTCTGAGGTGCAGGACCCTCTTGTGGGGTGCAGGACCCTCTTGTGGGGTGCAGGACCAGTTATGGGGTCAGACAGCACCAGTGCAAGCTCTGGGACCAGCGCGGACATGGGATGGGCAGTGGGGTGGGATGGGGCAGGGACTGGGGGGCAGCAGCAGCTCCGGTACGGGGGGCACTGGGCAGGACTGGGGGGTCCGTGTGGGGTGGGATGCCCGCGGTGTCTCCCGGTTTCGCTGCCCTCTGCCCGCCCGGGGCCTGCGGGCTGCGATCACGGGAAAAGAGGGACAGGACACTGTCCGGAGGCTCCAGGGTGTCCGTGACACAGGAACGTGTCCGTGACCCAGTGACGTGTCCGCTGCCAGCCCCGGGACGAGCCCCAGGGCACGGAAAACCCTCGTGCCCCTGGACACGCTCCTTGCCGCAGGACACGTGGAGCGGCGTTTGCTCCGGAAGGAGCCCGGCCCCGCTGGCTCTGAGAGCCCCAGAGGAGCGGGACGGCTCCGGGAGGGGTGAATTTGGGGTCCCCCGCTGCCCCCTCCCCTCCAGCTTTGCGCCAGCGAGCTGTCCGTGCGCCGGATTTCGGGAAGCGTCTGGCGCGGGGCTGACGTCGCCGGGGTCATGCTCGGCTGTGCCAGCGGTTCTTATTCCCGCTTGGAGCGGCGGGGAGAGGGGGGAGGAGGGATGTGTGGATTGCGGCCGGGATCGATGGTCTCTGGGAAGTGAAGCCCAGCGAGACGGGAAGGGCTTGCCCGGCCTTGGTTGGGAGCCGGGCTGTGCTGTCGTGGCTGCCGGGCATCGCTCCCGGGCACAGCCCTCGCGGGCATCCGTCCCCTCCCGTGGCAGCGGTTTGTCCCCGTGCCCCATCCCGAGCAGCGATAAAGTAGGTCAGGCGCTGGCTCCGGGCTCCGGCAGCGGATCCTGGTGCAAGGACGCCCTTGAAGGTAGCGGGCAGGAGGCCGGGGGGCTCCGGGGAGGGGTCGCAGCTGCCGCTGGGGATGGCGAGGGTCGCTGTTCTTTGGTGGTTTTGCCGCATCCCGTTTGTCCCGGGATGCTGGGCTGGGTGTGCTCGGCGCCCTCCTGCCTTGCCCTGGCATTCCAGCGGGTCGGAGCCCCCCGGGATGATCCTCTTTGGGCCCTTCTCTTGCGCAGGGGCGGCTCCTCCACCTCTCTTTTGCCCTAAAACGGAGCGAGCCTGTGCAGCTCCGGCCGCTGCCCGGCTCTGCCCGCTCAGCGCTTCCTGCCTTGCCTTTGGCACCAGGGGGAAAGTTGAGGTCCGGTTTTCCACTCTGGGTGTATCCGGCTCGGCCCGGCTTTGGGAGAAACCCCCGGGAGGGGTTTTGGCAGCGGGGAGAGCTGCGTGCCTTGGCACGGGCCGGGGCCATCGGTGTGCAGGGAGCGGGACGGCTCCCGGCGGGGTCGGGGATACGGGGAGCGCTCGGCTGGGAAGGGCAGCCAGCGGGACGTGCGGCCAGCCGGGACAAACCTTTGGCACGGTGGGCTGGGTTCCAGCACCTGTGGGAGTCACGGGCGGCCTGGATGTGCCTTGTGTGGCCCAGGAGGATCCACCTGGAAAAGAGGATTGGGATGGGCAGGCAGAGGAAGGGGCTGGGGGATGCTGAAGAGGCAGAGGTCCCTCGGGTCCCTCCAGGCAGCAGGGTGTTCCCAGCACCAGCACGGCTCAGGATGAGCTCCCTCCCTCGTTTTGGGAGTAGAGGGGTTAAGTCAAAGCGTCCGAGCTAAGCCCTGGCAGGAGGAGGCTAAAACCTCCCGGAGAACAAAGCTCCCAGAGCGGTGGTAAGCCGGTAAAACCTGCGGGAATGTGGGAGCCTTCAGGGGGAATGGGGTCCTGCATGGGGAGGGGGGTCCTGTGTTTCCCTGGCAGCCCCTCGGCCTGGAAATCCTGGCCCCAGGTTATTTTTGGAACAATTGCTTGGCCAGGCTTCAAAAATGTCCTGGGCTGGTTTTTGGAGGAGGCTGCGAGCCGTCAGCACAGGCCAGGCACTGCGGGGTGTCCTGGGCTGGGCTGGGAGCATCAGGAGCCCCCGGAAAGGGGAGCCAGGGGGATCAGGAGCTGTGCCTGGAGCCCCACGCTGGGATCGGGATCGGGATTGGGATCAGGATGGCTGCTGCATTCATTGATGGAGGCAGCAGACTTTGATTTTCTCCTTGTGAATCCCAAATTTGCCGTCCACCTTTCAGGGAAGCTTTTCCAGGAGGGCAGCCCGAGCTCCTGGGTGCCTCCCAAGGTGGACGTGCAGGTCGTGCCTGGCGTCCCCCCCTCTCCCCCAGCCCCTTCCCTTGCACCCCGGGGCTGTGCCACCCCTCTTTTATCGATTCCCGGCGCGTATGAAAGGAGCCGAGAGGGCAAGGATTGATTCAGGGCAAACACTATAAAGGCACCTACAGTTAGAGCAGGGAGGCACTCGGTTCATGGTAATTACCCTGGTTAAATTATAACCTAATGAACAGGCCACCTCTGTCCCCGGGGCTCCCGTGTTCCTCCGAGCGCTGGCATTGAGGTGTTCATGTCCCAGCCCCGGTGACACCGAGGGGACCCACGCGTGGCCAAGGGCTGGAGCGTGACTCCTCACCCCCCAGAGAGCTGGATTTGGGGCTGGCACAGGCGCAGCCCTGCCTGCTTCCCGACCATCCTGCTCTTCCCAGGGTCCCTGAGGTGCTGCGGAGCTGGAGAGCCCCCGGGAGCCGTGCCCACGGTGAGTGAGGGGCTTGGGGTGGCTCAGAGTGCAGGAGAAGGGTCTTGCATGGGAAGATTGTGGAAAAGTGCAGGTTCTGGGTGCTCCCAGCGCCGTTCCCTCTTTCCCTGAGGATAAATCCATCGCTGGGGTGGAGGAGCCGCGGTTGGAGCGCTGGGAATGCCAAAGCCAACAGCAGCGTGGTTTCTCTCGCAGCATCCCAGAGGCACCATGATCCCCAGCGCGGGCCCCCGGAGCTGCTGCCTGCTGCTGCTGCTGCTGCTGCTCTGCCTCCTCCCCTGCCCGCAGGTCCGGGCGGGCAGGGACAGCGCCGGGCTCTCGGCAGCCTCCTTCCTGCAGGATCTGCTCCAGCGCTACGGAGAGAGCCAGACCTTGAGCCTGAAGCAGCTCAAGGCCCTGCTGAACCGTCTGGATGTGGGAGTGGGACACGCCAACCTCTCCCAAACACCTCAGCAGCGCCTCAACCTCTCCCGGGTAAGGAGGGGACCCCCAAAAACCTCCCTGGGGACCCCCAAAACCTCCCTGCAGACTCCCGAAACCTCCCTGCAGACTCCTAAAATCTCCCTGCGGAGCTGTGGGAATCTCAAGGCACGTTCCTGTCCCTTCCCTCCCTCCCCCAGTGCTTCAGCTCCGTGGAGCTTTTCGCCATCCACAACCTGAGCGAGGGCTCCCCTGTGGGGCACAGCGAGTTCAAGGAGTTCTGCCCCACCATCCTGCAGCAGCTGGAGTCGGGGGCGTGCGCCTCCGAAAACCTGGAGAACGAGGAGAATGAGCAGACAGAGGAGAGCAGGCCCAGCTCAGCTGAAGGTAAGTGGGGGGCCTGGGCACCGAGCTCAGGGACATGAGGAACAGCCAGTTCCCTCTCCTGGGAATTCCTGCTGGGAATCCTGACGAGTTTTCCTCACTCTGGATCGTGCCGTGGTGTGGTTTTGCCGGGATAACCTCTGTGCCTCCGGGATAGCTGGATGAGGAGGGGACTCTGCTGTGAGTTCCCGTGGGTGGGAAGGGGTGACCTGGCCCCTGGAGGGACCTGCTGGCCACCAGCCACCAACCAGCTCCCGGTCCTGACGATGCCCAAGGTCTTGGATCAGCTGCCCTGAGCACAGCTCGGCTTCTCCCATGCTGGGGCTGGCTCGGGAAAACCTTTACCAAGGAATCCGGTGGCTTCATTCCCACCTTCCCCACACCAAACACGACGGTTTTGTCCCAGCTGGAGCATCCGGAGCACGGGGAACCGCCCCGGAGCCAGCCCTTCCCACCTGCCCGGCTCCGGGCTCTCCGAGAGCCTCGGTAATGTCTGGCCCTCGTTTCTTCTCGTTCCGCAGTGTGGGGCTTTGGTTTTCTCAGTGTGTCCATGATTAACGTGGCCTCCCTGCTCGGAGTCCTCATCGTCCCGTGTTCCCAGAAGGCCTTTTTCAGCCGGGTGCTCCTGTTTTTCATCGCGCTCTCCATCGGCACGCTGCTCTCTAACGCGCTCTTCCAGCTCATCCCAGAGGTGCGGTAGAACGTCCCTGCCTCTCTCCCGTCTCCGGGGGCAGCTCCCCCGGGCGCCCTCTCTGCCTCCACCCCGCCGAATCGATCCGACCCCTCGTCACCCGAGGCTCAGGGCTTGGCTCAAGGGGCTCCGCAGGGCTTTTCTCACCTTTCTGAGCACCAGGAAACTCCCTGTCCTCTGTCCCTGCCTCGTCTGAGGAGTGGGAATGTGCTGGGAGAAGCTGTTTGCTCCTGCTCTGTTTATCCCTTGGAGGGATGTGCTCAGCCATGCTTGTGGCATGAGCCAGAGGGAAAAAATTGTGAAATATCCATGAAAATATGATCAAATATCCATGTAAAAGCATGGAGAACAGCCCAGAGAAGCACCGGCTTCCTCTGGAATCAGCCAGCTTTTACAAATCCTTTAATTGCCATTTTCCCCTCCCCCATACCTGATTTCCCAGCCCAAAATTCCCACAAGGGTTCTGGCTTCCATGAGTTTTCCTGGTGCTCTGATGGGACCGACAGAAATATTGCAAATTAATTGTGTTGTAATTGCACAGTTCTGGAGCTGAATAAATCCACCTGGATAGGAAACCTTTGGAACTCGGAGGATGAGCTGGATTTGAGCTGCACATCCAGCCTTAAAATTCCAGTGGGTTTTTTCCCCCTCACCACAGCACTGCTTGTTTTGCTGCCGGGCAGTGAACGCCTCACCCGTGCTGGCAGTGGGATGTTTATCCAAGGCTCCTTTTCAGCTCCAGAACTGCAACTTTTATTTGCTGGACATAAAAACCAAGCGCCTCTAATTCCTGCTCTGCCAGGAATTGAAAGGCTCAAGGTGCGCTCCAACCCCGCCAGCACCCGGAGCATCCCAGCAGGGACCTGTGGGATGTCCCAGGCTGTGGGACAGGCACGGAGCGTACGAGGTGCTCGGGGGACCCGGGCACTCTGTGGCTCGGGAATGGCTCACAGGGCACGGCCTGGCTGCCAAAACCCAGCTGGGAGAGCCGAGATCCCCAAACTTTTCCCAAAGAGCCATTCCCGAAGCCGCTCAGCGCCGGGGGGTTCGCCCTTTGGACAACAATGAATAACAATCACTAATGAATGTCCTCTTCTCTCCCCTCTCTCTGTGCTGTCGGTGTGGATTCCTTCCCTGCCCATCCATCCCCACGTTGATCTCGTCCCTTCCCGTCTCCCATCTCCCGTCTCCCGGGGTGGGTTTGGCTCTGCCAGTCTGGGGTTACGGTTTCCTCTGCGTCTCCGTCATCTCCCTGTGCTCGCTGGTGGGAGCCAGCGTGGTGCCCTTCATGAAGAAGACCTTTTACAAGCGGCTGCTCCTCTACTTCATAGCTCTGGCGATTGGAACTCTCTACTCCAACGCCCTCTTCCAGCTCATTCCCGAGGTAGGGGCAGGACCGGCGGCTCTGTGCTTTTCTCTCTCTCTCGGGGGATGTTTCTCTCTCTCTTGCTGGCTGGAGAAGGGGAAGGCGGCGTCGGAGGGGAGCGCAGAGCGAGGTATGGAGGGCTGGGAGCCCCTCGGAGCTGCAGTTTGCAAGGGAATCGCTCCAGGGAGATCCCCCAGAGCAGCTTCAAGCAGAGAATTGTGGTTTTGTTGCCTTTTCTGGCTTTTTCTAGCGCTGGAGCTTGGTTTGGCATCCCTGCCCCAGTGCTGGATCCAATTCCTCGGGGCACAGCCGGCTTGGATGAGGGAATGAGGGAGATTAAAGCTTGTCCCCAAGGCAGCTGCTCCTCAGAGAGGGCTCAGAGCTGTGTCACCCCTCCAGTGTCACCCCAGGGGCAGAGGCAGATGAAGGACAGTGCCAGGGCCTGCTCCTCACCCTCTCCCGTGTCCCGCAGGCGTTTGGCTTCAACCCTCAGGAAGATTATTACGTTTCCAAATCTGCTGTGGTGTTTGGGGGCTTCTACCTCTTCTTCTTCACGGAGAAGATCCTGAAGATGCTCCTGAAGCAGAAGGACCAGGTGAGGCCAAGCAGGGGGTGGTGGCGTGGGAAATAGCAGGGATATCGGGATGAGGGGGTGGGAAACAGCAGGAATTCTGGGATGGTGGGGTGGGAAACAGCAGGAATTCTGGGATGGTGGGCTGGGAAACAGGAATTTTGGGATGGTGAAGTGGGAAAGAGCAGGAATTTCAGGATGGTGGGGTGGGAAATAGCAGGAATATTGGGGTTGAGGGGTGGAAGATAGCAGGAATTTTGGCATGGTGAGGTGACAAACATATTGGGATGGCTGGGTGGGAAAGAGCATGGATATCAGGATGGCTGGGTGGGAAAGAGGAGGAATATTGGGGTGGCAGGGTCTGAAAGAACAGGAATTTCGGGATGATGGAGTGGGAAACAGCAGGAATAATGGGATGGTGGGATGGAAAAGAACAGGAATTTCGGGATGATGGAGTGGGAAACAGCAGGAATAATGGGATGGTGGGATGGAAAAGAACAGGACTTTCGGGATGGTGGAGTGGGAAAGAACAGAAATTTTGGGATGGTGGGGTGGGAAACAGCAGGAATAACGGGATGGCTGACAGCCTGGAATCCCCTGATCCCACAGCACCACCATGGGCACAGCCACTACGGCCCCGAGGCTCTGCCCTCCAAGAAGGACCGGGATGAGGGGGTCACGGAGAAGCTGCAGAACGGGGACCTGGACCACATGATCCCACACATCACCAGCGACCTGGAGTGCAAGCCCCCCTCCGGGGATGAGAAGGCTGTGGTGGGCTCCCTCTCTGTCCAGGTGAGCGCCTCATCCCGTGGGATTGGGGCAAAAATCCCACCTGTCAATGCAAAAATGTTCTCTGTGGTGGGGGGAAGCAAACGGCTCCACGGTGCGGGTTTGATGAGTAGGGGGTGGTTTTTGTGGCTGGAGGATGGATCAGTGACCCCGTTTGGGTGCTGTGGCAGGACCTGCAGGCCTCCCAGAGCGCGTGCTACTGGCTGAAGGAGGTCAGGTACTCGGACATCGGGACTCTGGCCTGGATGATCACCCTCAGCGACGGCCTCCACAACTTCATCGACGGCCTGGCCATCGGCGCCTCCTTCACCGTGTCCGTCTTCCAGGGGATCAGCACCTCCGTGGCCATCCTCTGTGAGGAGTTCCCACACGAGCTGGGTATGTGGCTCCTTGCATCTGCTCGCTCTGGAGTCTGTCCTTTTTCCATCCAAAGGCAGATTTGGGGTGGAATAAACAGTGATGCTGCTGGGGGGGGAGGGAAAGGGAGGGCTGTAAACGGCACTGAGTAATCGCCGCTCTAAAAATAACGAGGTAATATGATGATGTCTGAGATTTAAATTTAGATGGAGGCATCTGAAGACAAAAAAAAAAAACCCTCAACACCTCGTTGGTTTGGGAGGGGGAGGTGGGTTTGGGTGGGAATGTCTGGATTTAGGGGCAGTGGAGTGGTCAGTGGAGGGGAGGGAGGTGGGTTTGGGTGTGAATGTGTGGGGTTTAGGGACAGTGCTGTGGTCAGTGGTGGTGAGGAAAGTTTGGGTGTGAATGCCCAAATTTAGGGGCAGCAGAGGGGAGAGGCAGATTTGGGTGGAATGTCTGAATTTAGGACAGTGGAATGGTCAGTGAAGGAGAGGCAGGTTTGGGTGGGAATGTCCGAATTTAGGAGCAGTGGAATGGTCAGTGAAGGAGAGGCAGGTTTGGGTGTGAATGTCTGAATTTAGGAGCAGTGGAATGGTCAGTGAAGGAGAGGCAGGTTTGGGTGTGAATGTCTGAATTTAGGAGCAGTGGAATGGTCAGTGAAGGAGAGGCAGGTTTGGGTGTGAATGTCTGAATTTAGGAGCAGTGGAGTGGTCAGTGAAGGAGAGGCAGGTTTGGGTGGGAATGTCTGAATTTAGGAGCAGTGGAATGGTCAGTGAAGGAGAGGCAGGTTTGGGTGGGAATGTCCGAATTCCAGGGCAGTGGGATGGTCAGTGAAGGAGAGGCAGGTTTGGGTGTGAATGTCTGAATTTAGGAGCAGTGGAATGGTCAGTGAAGGAGAGGCAGGTTTGGGTGGGAATGTCTGAATTTAGGAGCAGTGGAATGGTCAGTGAAGGAGAGGCAGGTTTGGGTGGGAATCTGAATTTAGGAGCAGTGGAGTGGTCAGTGAAGGAGAGGCAGGTTTGGGTGGGAATGTCTGAATTTAGGACTGGTGGAATGGTCAGTGAAGGAGAGGCAGGTTTGGGTGGGAATGTCCGAATTTAGGAGCAGTGGAATGGTCAGTGAAGGAGAGGCAGATTTGGGTGTGAATGTCTGAATTTAGGAGCAGTGGAATGGTCAGTGAAGGAGAGGCAGGTTTGGGTGTGAATGTCTGAATTTAGGAGCAGTGGAATGGTCAGTGAAGGAGAGGCAGGTTTGGGTGTGAATGTCTGAATTTAGGAGCAGTGGAGTGGTCAGTGAAGGAGAGGCAGGTTTGGGTGGGAATGTCTGAATTTAGGAGCAGTGGAATGGTCAGTGAAGGAGAGGCAGGTTTGGGTGGGAATGTCCGAATTCCAGGGCAGTGGGATGGTCAGTGAAGGAGAGGCAGGTTTGGGTGTGAATGTCTGAATTTAGGAGCAGTGGAATGGTCAGTGAAGGAGAGGCAGGTTTGGGTGGGAATGTCTGAATTTAGGAGCAGTGGAATGGTCAGTGAAGGAGAGGCAGGTTTGGGTGGGAATCTGAATTTAGGAGCAGTGGAGTGGTCAGTGAAGGAGAGGCAGGTTTGGGTGGGAATGTCTGAATTTAGGACTGGTGGAATGGTCAGTGAAGGAGAGGCAGGTTTGGGTGGGAATGTCCGAATTTAGGAGCAGTGGAATGGTCAGTGAAGGAGAGGCAGGTTTGGGTGGGAATGTCCGAATTCCAGGGCAGTGGGATGGTCAGTGCCCAGTGCCAGCAGGCACGGCGAGCCCACACCTGAGCTGGCACATGCTGTGATTTTTGGGGTGTCCTGTGCAGTCCCGGGGTTGAACCCTGATCCTTGCGTGTCCCTCCCAACTCGGGATATTCTGGGATTCTATGACCTCGAGCTGAAGCCGGTGCTGAAGTCCTGATGCTGCTGACAGCCCTTCCCTCCTCATCCTCCCACCCTGCTCTCCCTCAGGGGACTTTGTGATCCTGCTGAACGCGGGGATGACCATTCGCCAGGCGCTCTTCTTCAACTTCATCTCCGCCTGCTGCTGCTACGTGGGCCTGGCCTTTGGCATCGTGGCCGGCAGCCACTTCTCTGCCAACTGGATCTTCGCTCTGGCTGGAGGGATGTTCCTCTACATAGCACTGGCTGACATGGTAAATCCTGAGCCCCAAATCCTGAGCCCCAGAATCCTGAGCCCTGGGATTTTTTCCTGCTTGCCCTCAGCCTGCAGGCACGGCGGGGTTTGCTCTGAGATATCTCTGCTTTGCTTTGCCTGCCTCAAATCCCTGCCATGGGAGGGTGGTGGAAGGTTTCTGAGGAAGGATGGAGCTGTCGCTGAGCTCTGCAATCCCAATTTTTTCTGCAGTTCCCCGAGATGAACGAGGTGAGCCGGGAGGACGAGCAGAACGGCAGTGCCCTGATCACCTTCGCCATCCAGAACGCGGGGCTGCTCACGGGCTTCACCATCATGGTGCTGCTCACCATGTACTCGGGGCAGATCCAGATAGGGTAGGACCAGCCCGAGCTGCAGCCCTGATCCAAGTTTTCCATGGTTTTTTTTTTGTGGGGGGGATAAAAGGGTTATTTTCTTTTGGTTTTTTTTTTTTCTTTCCTTTTCCTGCTGCAAACATACGACGGTACCTGTGCGGGCACTGACGTCACACTACAGGAGAGACGTTGCTTTGAAAGCTATTCCATGGATTTTATTCTGGTTTAAGGCTGAGGGGAGTGGAATTCCCCTTCCCATAGGACTGACCTGACTTCTTCCAGTGTCGTATCCCTTCTCTCCTCGCCTCTCCCAGGAAGGATGGAGTGGGGAGACAGGAGCTGCTCCAGCCGTGCTGCTCCTCTCGTTGTGCTCGGAGCGTTCCCATGGGACACGACGCTGTCCTGACCCCTTTGGGGGTGTCAGATGGGGACAGATGGGGACAGACCCTTCTCAGAGCGTTCCCCACCAGCCAGCCCTCAGAGCTGTGCTCTCCGAAGATGAGGAGGTCCACAATGTCACCATCATCCGACTGCTCTCGCTCCATTCCAGCCCGGACAACGCCCTGGGAAGAGCGGGGTGAAGAGGGCAGGGGTTTTGAAGCACATTTTGGGTGTCAGTGCTCGGAGCAGAGGACACCAAACCAGGTTGGAGTGACACTTGGGCTGCTGGGAGAAGCCTGCCAGGATGTCCTGACCCCCTCTTCAGTCCATGCTGCTGGAGCTGGGGGCAAATCCTAACTCCTCCTCCACGAGAAGGGGATGAGAGCAGAGCCCTGCCCGGCCGCAGGCTCCAGCCCAGGGATTGTTCCTCAGGCTGTGTCCAAGCTCACGGTGACACCTGGGAACAGCCACCGCTTTTTAAACAGTGCCGAGGTTCAGGGTGGGGTGGGGGGTGTTTTTAAAAGCAAAACTCAGACTGTGAACCTCTTTAGGTTGCGTGTTCCCAGCCTTAGGGAGTAGCCAGAGGAGGGTGTTCCAGGCACTTCCCAGCTCTGCCTCCAGGCTGGCGTTCCCCAGATTCACTAGGTGAATTACTTATTATCATATTGATAAGGTTGCCCACCCCACCTGTGTCGCTTGAGGTTCCCTCACACCCTTTTTGCCCTCAGACCTCGTCCTGTACCTGGTGTGAGCTTGTGGGAGGAATCCCACAAAGGAATCCCTCGTGGTTTGGCGCTGGATTGGGATGGAGGAGAGGTGCAGGTGCTTTGGGAGTGTCTGTTAAGTGTCTTCCTTCACTCCCTGCCGGTGCAGGTGTGTGGGGTGTGACAGGGTGGTGGCACCGTGGCTCCCACACCTTTCCTTCCCCCCCTGAGAGAAGCAAACCTGAGGCTGTGCCAGGTATTTTTCCTGCCCATTGCAGGACAGAGGGACCTCAGCCCCTGGCACAGGCTCAGCACCCCTGGCAGTGCTGTACCCTGTCGCTGTGATCCCTGAATTCCCGTAGTTCCCAGCTGGGGGATGTTCTTCCTAAGCTCCCAACAGCTGTCACCGAGCTCGTGGCCTCTGGCACTGCCAGGATCCTCATGGATTGTCACCTGGGCTCTCGGTGGCTTTTTCACTCTGGGCATTTGTCCCCTCAGCACCTCCCAGCTCTTAGATTTGTCCTGCACCCCAAAAACCTAAATGTCACCTTCTGGAGGAGCAGGGAGCCTTTCTGGGATCACCCTTCACCCAGAGGTGCCACGTGGTTCTCGGGTGATTCCCTCAAGGAGAGAGGGGCTCCGCTGTGTCCCGTGTGGTGTCTCTTGTGGATTGTCACCATAAGTCACTTTTCCCTGTGGGACAGAGCAGCGTGGCCTGTCCTGGCTCAGGCACCTCAAAGTCATTCCCTGCGCTGCTGGTTCCAGGATGAAAGTGGCACTGGGAACACTTTTTCCTTGCTTGAGAGAGCCACAGCCCCGGCTGACTGGCTCGATGTGGAAAATCTGAGTCCTTTGGCTGGCACAGGTGCCCTCTCCTCTCTCTCTCTCAAGGAAGCACTTGGAAAACACCATGTGGCTGGCAGGGCACAGGGCACCGGGGCTGCATCCCAGCTGGAAAAGCCTCTGTGGGGGAGGACCAGGGGAAATTGGGGGTTTGTCCCCTCTGGGAGGTCCCCAAGAGCTGGGAAGTGGCAGGGAGCAGGGCTTGGCTTCCTCAGGGCTGGCAAGATTCACTGTGGGAATCACGAGTCCGTTGTCTTCTCATTATCCCCGTTTCCTGAGAAATCTGCAGCCCGGAGATTTGGGATGGGGGTGAGGAACGAGGCTGCCCTGCCACCAAGGAGAGCTCCTGTTCCCAGCTGGACAGGCTGGCACCTGCCAGTGGGAAAGGGATGGGGGACAACGAGGAGAGGAACCCACCCAAACCGTGCTCCTTGTGGATTTTCATCCGTGGTCTCCTTCCCCTCGTCCGGTCGGAAGCTCCAAGTTCCATCTCAGTATTTCAGTTGTAACTCAGGTGTTGTAGGAGAGAACTGCGCCGAGACAAAAGAGCGTTAACTTAAATGTCACGTGAATTGTACAGATATTTGTAAAAATTCCATAAATAAAATATATTCTGTAATGACGGAGGGTCCCAGGCGTGCTCGGGCAGCGGAATCCTCGCTGCTGGTGGGGGATGAAGAGGTGGGAGCGTTGCTGGCTCGGGATTTTTCCCGAGGGGAAGGGTTTGGAGCCGGGCTGGGTGATGCAATCCTGGTTTTCCAGCTGGATTTCCGTGGCTGTGCAGTGCAGCGAGGCTGACAGGAGGTGGCACTGACAACCCCCGGCCTGCCCGCATGGCACAGCCTTTGCAGCTCTGAAAACCCTTAATTTTATATATATATATACCCTTATATATATTTTTTAATTTTACACCTGAAAATATATTTCCATGTCGTGGTTTTCCTGGGAGGTGTGGGATGCTGGATTCTTCTCTGGACTCCTGGCAGTGTTTGTGTCCTTGTTTTCCCACCCTTCATTAGGGAAAAAAATAGCAAACTTTGATTTTCTACTCCCCTTTTTTTACCTTTTTTTTACCTTTTTCTACTCCCTTTTTTTTACCTTTTTCTACCCCCCTTTTTTGCCCTTTTCTACTCCCTTTTTTTTTGCATTTTTCTACTCCCCTTTTTTTTACCTTTTTCTACTCCCCTTTTTTTGCCTTTTTCCACTCCCCCTTTTTTTGCCTTTTTCCACTCCCCCTTTTTTTGCCTTTTATCTACTCCCCTTTTTTTTGCCCTTTTTCTACTCCCCTTTTTTTGCCCTTTTTCTACACCATCCCCCCCCCAGCTGCCAGCTCCGAGCAGCAAACGCGATTTTTAGAAACCCTGTTGCAGCTAAAGAAACCAAATCTTATCATTCTGGGGTGTTTTATAAAGCAAAAATTAACATTTTATTAAGCAAGGAAGGTCACAGTGAGCACTGGACTTGCTCCCCGCTCATCAGCACTTCCAGGGGGGCTTTGGGTGGGCTCTTTAATGCTGCAAAATCCTTGAGTTTTGGTGAATGCCTGAAACCTGAGGTACTGCAGTAAATGATGCTGGATGGGGTCATGGAATTCTTGGAATGGTTTGGGTTGGTTAAAGCCCATCCAGAGCCACCCCTGCCATGGCAGGGACACATCCCACTGTCCCAGGCTGCTCCAACCTGGCCTTGGGCACTGCCAGGGATGGAGCAGCCACAGCTCCTCTGGGAATTCCATCCCTTCACCCTCCTCACCCTCACAGGGAGGAATTCCTTCCCAGTATCCAATCTAAACCTGTCCTCCTTCATCTTACAGACCATTGTCTCTTTCTCCTTTCCCTCAAAAATTTTATGTCTAAGGAATATCATCTGTGGAGCCAGGCTGGGAGAGCTGGGAATGCTCCCCTGGAGAGGAGAAGGCTCCAGGGAGAGCTCAGAGCCCCTTGCAGGGCCTAAAGGGGCTCCAGGAGAGCTGGAGAGGGACTGGGGACAAGGCATGGAGGGACAGGACCCAGGGAATGGCTTCCCACTGGAAAAGGGGAGATTTGGGTGGGATATTGGGAAGGAATTCCTCACTGTGAGGGTGATGAAAGGGCTGCGATGGAATTCCCAGAAAAGCTGCGGCCGCCCCTGGATCCCTGGCAGCGCCCAAGGCCAGGCTGGAGCAACCTGGGACAGTGACAGGTGCGTCCCTGCCCACGGCAGGGGTGGCACAGGCTGATCCTTACAGTCCCTCCCACCACAGTCGCACCACTCTCCTCCCTCAGCAGCAAAGCTGTGCCCCAGGCCTGCTCCAGCGCTGCCCGCGCCATCCCCTCAGCTCCCCCCTCAGCGCCGCCGCCATGTTGCCCCCCCCCGTTGCTTAGCAACGCCCCCTTCCCCTCCAAGATGGCGGGCGGGGCGGGGCGGGCGCGGCGCAGGCGCGGGCGGGGTGGGGGGGGGCAGAGGGCGGAGGGCGGTGTGGCGGCGGCGGCGGGGGCGGGACGGGGGGAGCGCAGCGCCGCGGAGCCGCCGCCGGGGCAGCCCAGCGGGTCCGCCGCGAGCACCCGCGCGGCCCCCGCTCCGGGGTGAGGGGGAGCGGAGCGGGGCACGCCGGGGAGCGGCGCCGGTGCCGCCGCTGCCGCTGCCACCATGTCCGGGCGCGGCCACAACAAGCTGCCGACCACCGAGCGCATCGTCAAGGGTGAGGGGGCGGCGAGGGCGCCCCCTGCCTGCGCGGGGGGCGCGGGGGGGGCACGGGAAAAGGGGGGCGAGCGGGGTTTGGGGGGTCCCAAGCTGGGAGAGCCGTGAAGGGGAAGTGTCCCTGGTTGGGGTTTCTAGCTGCAGGGAGGCCAGGAGAAAGGAGGAAGCGTGATTTTAGGGGGGGATCCCAGGCTGGGCAGGCCCCAGAAAGGAGGGGGGAGTGTGGTTAAAGGGGGGCGTCCCCAAATTGGGGGAGCCCGAAGAAAAGGGGGGCAGGGTCGTTTGGGGGGGGTCCCCAGGCTGGAGGAGATCGAAGGAAGGAGGGGGGAGGGAGCTTGGTTTAGCGGGGTATTCCCGATAAATATGGGGGTATGCCTGGTTTGGGGGGGGGGTCCCGGGTTAGCGGAGCCCCCCCCCGGCTGGGGAAACCCGGAGAAAGGGAGGGGGATGCCTGGTTTGGGGGGGGGAGCCTGGTTTGAGGGGGGGTCCCCAAGCTGGGGGAGCCCCGAGAAAGGGCGGGGACAGCGTAATTTGGGGGGGGGGGGGTTCTGGTGGGGCACCCCCGTTAAAGGAGGGCCCTGAGGGCTGGGGGTGGCAGGGATGCCTGGAGTGGTGGGGAGGGGGTGTTCTGGTGGGTGACCCCCCCCTTAAGGGGAGCTCTGGTTTGGGGGGGATCATCCCCTGAGTGGGGGGAGATTGGGGGGCACCCCCAGGCTGGGGGGAGGCTGGAAAATCAGGGGGACAGCATGGTTTGGGGGGGCATCCCCAGGAGAGAGGGGAGGGGGAGGCCTGGGGCAGCAGGGGGGGGTCCTGTGGGACACCCCCCCCTAAAGGGAGAGCCCTGAGTTGGGGGGTCGTGCTGGGGGGACACCCCCTGTTCTATCAGAAACCTCTGCAGAGGAGCCGAGGGGCCTTTGGTTTGGGGGGGCATCTCTGTTTTGTGGGGGGCACCTGTGCTGGGGAGGGTGAGGAAGGGGCATTTTTGGCCCCCCCTGATCCAAGAGGATGCAGCCCCCTCCCTCCATTCTGTGGGATGGGGAGCACAGCGGTGCTGCCTGGCTGGGGGGTGACAAGGAGGGGTGACAGCAGGGGACATCCCCCTTTGGTTGGGGGGGGCAGGGGGGATCCCCATCCTGGGGTGGGCTTCATCTCACCCACAAGATCCTCACCCCCAGATTGGGGTGCTGAGCCGCTGCTTTTGGGGGGGGGAAATGGGGTTCCCCTGAGGATTTGGGGGATGTGAGCCCTCCCTGCCCTCATCCCGCCGGCCCCCGGTGTCTTTCCTCCCCCAAATCCCCGCTCCGTGTCTGAATGCCCCGCGGCGGGTGCCAGCTGGCCCCCTCTGCGGCCCCGTTATAGTAGGTACTATTTTGGAAAGAGCAGAAGACACCGAAGCAGTTAATGAGGAGAGAAATACGTTAGCGGAGAAACTCCTGGATCGGGAGGAGGAGGAGGAGGAGGAGGCAGGGGGGGGGATGCACATTTCGCTGCCCTAATTGATCCGGTGCCATCCTCGTCCCCACGCACCGGGAACATCCACTGGGTGCCTCAACTTTCGCCGGGAGGCTCCAAGTTACACAATCACCCCGTTATTAAACCTCCTCCCACCATGGCTTCCATCATCCCGGGGCCGCTGGAAAAGCAGCGATTTCCCAGGAATTGGTTGTAATGCACGGACATGGAGGTGCACCCACCACGCTGCCAGTCTCTGCCTTCTTCCCCTCTGGATGTGTCCGAGCGATTTTTTTTTTTTTTTTTTTTTTATTTTGCTTTTTTTTTTTTTTTCCTTTTTAGCCTTTAGCCTGTCATGTGGCCGATCACATGTTTGATGTTAATAACCTCAAACCCAGGGAAAGGGGATCCGGGTGGCAGCCGGAGCGTGGAGGCCCCTCGGGCTCGGGGGAAGCTCGAGGTGGGAGGGAGGTTTTGTGTTTTTTGTGGGAATAATCCCGGAATACTCATGGATTTGGGGGTGATCCGGGGTGTTCCCAGTGCCGTGCGTGTGCCCTGGTGATTTGTAGGTCTCCGGGCAGCCGGAGCGGCCGGTGCTGTCTGTAAATCTCCTGCTAAATCCCAGGCAGCTGCCTGTGTTTAGGTTGGCCTTGTTCGGGAAAGGTAATGTCAATGCAGCCATTATGATTCAGCTGAGTCGGCCGGATCCAGGCTCTTTCCCTGTTCCAGGGGCTTCCAGATCCCGGGAATCCCTGTCAGGAATCCTGCTCGTGTCCCTCAGGGGTTTGGCAACACCCCCCACATCCTCTTAGTCCCTCTAATTGCGGTCATTAATCCTTATCCAGGTGGGGTGGAGGCTCAAGGCCTGCTCGCTCCAAAATCCAAAATCCACGTGAACTTCCCAAAGATTCCTTCTTATTCCCCCAGGTGCACTGTGGAAATTGAGGGGGAAATTCTCCTTCTTGGGCCGGGGTTATTGTTTAAAGGTGGTGACATTGTTCGTGGTTATTAATAATTAAGAGCTGAGGATAAAAGCTCGTTTTGTTCCGTGGAAAGCGCCTGCAATTAAGTAGGATGTGAAATTTTAACTATGTTTAACCTATATATTTACATCTCCAGGGCCCTGCAGAAGGCCTTAGCTGTAATTACGTTTAGTCAGAGGAAATGCAGTTCTAGGCTATGACTTGTACTGGGGGAGCTTCGTTATTAAAATCACAAATTTCGGGGCGTGTCAAGAATTGGTTTTTATTAAAGTCTTGAATTTTGAGGTAGGCCAGGAATTTCTTCTTTTTTTTTTTTTAAATCTCCCATTTCTGAGTGCTTCAAGGATTGATTTTTATTAAAATCTTGGCTTCTGGAGTAGGTCAGGTTTTGCTTTTTTTTTTTTAAATCTCGCGTTTTGGGATTTGTCAGGAGTTACTTTTTATTAAAACCTTGAATTTTGAGGCAAGACTTGCTCTTTGTAGCCCGGTTTTGCAGGAAATTGTTGGTTGATGGTGGCTGATACAATTAATATCCAAATTTTGGTCTTCACAGAGGATTTGGGAAGGTTCTGCTGGAAATGTGAGGGATTAGGGGCTCTGCTTGTCTGCATTAGCCCAAAGTTAGGCTTGAATTACCTGATGGATCCACATCCTGTGAAATCCACATTATTCAGGCAGGTGGGAATGATGCTTTGGGCTGCTGCAGGGGATGCATCCTGGAGCTCAGGTGCCCCTTTGAAACAAACCTGCAGAGCTTTTTTGGCTGAATTTTGTGCTCCTGCTCCATTCTCCCTTCCAGAATGTGTAAAATCCTCTGGGAAGCAGAGCTTTGTCCAGGAGCTTCCTACAAAACCGTGGGAGGTGACCCAGCTCCCTCTGCGTGTCCAGTTGCATCCATGACAAATCCTTTAAAAACCTGGGATATTGGTATTTAGGCAAATAATCCACTGGAATTTTTCTCTATCCGTGTGTTATTATTTTGTGTATCGTGGATAAAATGTTGGAATTTGGGAGCAGCCAGGATCCAGTGCCCTCTTTTTGGCAGCTGATGTTGGAAGTTGGAAGCTGGTGGTGGAATCTTAGATTAGAGACATCCCTAATTCCCATCCTGTTCCATAGGGCCTGGCTGTGATTCCTGGAGTGGGTTCCTGCTTTTCTGGGATGGGGTGAACCCCGGGAATTGTGGTGTAAAACTGGGGGCTGGCACCAGCCCAAGGATTTTCCCAGTTTGTGCTTTGCTGTCCTTTCTTCAGGACTTCCAGGCACCTTTCTTCATGTCCAGTCTGTTTTTTTTTCCCAACATTTAAAGTGTGTGTGTGGATTTTAAAACCCCTGACGTGATGCTCCCTGAAATTTCAGTGTCCAGTTGTGTGGGGACCTCCTGGATGTGTTTGAGCAGGGAGAGGGATTTGGGACAAGGGTTGGAATGCCAGGACAAGGGGGAACTGATTCTCAGTGCCAGAGGGCAGGGATGGATGGGATATTGTGATGGAATTCCCAGAGGAGCTGTGGCTGCCTCGTCCCTGGAAGTGTCCAAGGCCAGGTTGGAGCAGCCTGGGACAGTGGGAGGTGTCCCTGCCCATGGCAGGGGGTGGAACAAGGTGATTTTAAGCCCCCTTCCCCCCTAAGCCATTCCATAATCCACAATTCCGTGCTGTCCCTGCTCTGTTTCACACCCAGCCAAGGTTTCTGGGAATGTCAGGACACCGGGAGCTCCCGTAGCCTCGGTGACACTTCCAGCTGGAATCACACCCGGGGAGCCTCTCCCTCCTCTCCGTGTGCCTCCAGAGCTGCTGGAGGCACGGGGAGAATCCCAGGGGATTTGTTCCACGAGGCTCCCGCAGCCTCTGGGGAGCCCAAACCCAGCTCAGATCAATCGCTGCCTCCTCGGAGAGTTCAGAGGCTGTTCCAGTTCATCTCGCTGCCTGGAGATGCTTTTGGGGGATGAAAAACGTGCAGCTTTCTTCCCACCTTGTTTTTAATATCAGCTACGGCTCTGGAAGCTCGAGCGTTGGATTTTCTCCAGGTTGGGAGGTGTTGGGAATTCTCATCACGGAGCACGCGCCGATCCCAAAGTCAAAAGTAGCTTTTTTTTTTTTTAATCGAGGAAAATCTTCAATATCAATGAGATTGTGGGGTTTGAAAGTCACCGGTTGGTTTGGCTTGTTCAGCGTTGATGTTTTACAGGAATTAAGGAAAACCCAGGGGGAAAAGGAGCTCTGAAAATGGCTAAAAATGGAAGAAAGGCAAGGTCCACGTGCTCGGACCTTGGGATGCCAAGGGAAAAGTGTGAATGCCACCAGGGTCAAGACGTGGAGGGGGATCCCTAAAAAGCAAGTTGTGTCATAATCCAGCAACTTGGCTGGACAGAGCTCAAGGAGCTGTGGGGTGAGGCAGTCCTTAAAGCAGGAACCCCGTGGGATCCCATGGAATTATTTGGGAACGTGGTATTTTGGGGGCGTTTCCAGGAGAAAAAAAAACCCCAAAACTTCTCCAGATGATTCCGGTGTCGTTATTATTGTTATGTATAAACAGGAAAGATGCTTCGTGATCCATAAATGGGATGTGCTGGGATAAGTGGGGTGTTTGGGGCTGATTTTGCTGGATCTTGTGGCATTTCATCCCAAAAATGAATCCAGAGGCAAAAATATCTTGGGATAACACGAGGTGTTCCTCTCCAGAGTGTTCTTGGGATACCCCAAAGAGAGCCAGAGGTGCCTCATTTTGGGCTGAAACTGCCAGCTCTCTGCGTCCCGGGATACAGGGATGCAGATTTTGCTGGATCTTGTGGCATTTCATCCCAAAAATTAATCCAGAGGCAAAAATATCTTGGGATAACACAAGCTGTTCCTCTCCAGAGTATTCCTGGGATGCTCCCAAGAGAGCCAGAGGTGCCTCATTTTGGACTGAAGCTGCCACATCTCTGCATCTCGGGATACAGGGATGCAGATTTTGCTGGATCTTGTGGCATTTCATCCCAAAAATGAATCCAAAGGCAAATATCTTGGGATAACACAAGGTGTTCCTCTCCAGAGTATTCCTGGGATGTTCCAAACTGAGCCAGAGGTGCCTCATTTTGGGCTGAAGCTGCCAGATCTCTGCATCTCGGGATACAGGGATGCAGATTTTGCTGGATCTTGTGGTATTTCATCCCAAAAATGAATCTGAAGGCAAATATCTTGGGATAACACGAGGTGTTCCTCTCCAGAGTATTCCTGGGGTGCCCCAAACAGAGCCAGAGGTGCCTCATTTTGGGCTGAAGCTGCCACATCTCTGCATCCTGGGATACAGGGATACAGATTTTGCTGGATCTTGTGGTATTTCATCCCAAAAGTGAATCCAAAGGCAAATATCTTGGGATAGCACGAGGTGTTCCTCTCCAGAATGTTCCTGGGGTGCTCCAAACAATGCCAGAGGTGCCTTATTTTGGGCTGAAACTGCCACATCTCTGCATCCTGGGATACAGGAATGCAGATTTTGCTGGATCTTGTGGTATTTCATCCCAAAAATTAATCCAGAGGCAAAAATATCTTGGGATAACACGAAGTGTTCCTCTCCAGAGTGTTCTTGGGATACCCCAAAGAGAGCCAGAGGTGCCTCATTTGGGGCTGAAGCTGCCAGCTCTCTGCATCTCGGGATACAGGGATGCAGATTTTGCTGGATCTTGTGGTATTTCATCCCAAAAATGAATCTGAAGGCAAAAATATCTTGGGATAACACAAGGTGTTCCTCTCCAGAGTATTCCTGGGGTGCTCCAAACAGAGCCAGAGGTGCCTCATTTTGGGCTGAAACTGCTACATCTCTGCATCCCGGGATACAGGGATGCTCTGCTGGCTAATAAACGTGCTAATGAGTATGCTAATTAACAGAAATGCTGGTGGCAAACCCCAAACCCATCCTTGGGCGCAGAACTCCATCGGGGAGCAGCGATAAAGCATCAGGGCACATGGATTGGCCTGGGATTGATCCCTTCCCTCTGGGAATAGCAGTGGGTGCTGGAGGTGGGCTGGCCAGGAGGGGAAGGTCGTGTTCCCCAGGATTCCACTGTTTAATGTTATTTTGCTGCCTCTCAGGCCGGGAAAGATTAATCCCGTTTTCCCTGCTCGAGGCTTTGTGGCAATAAACGAGCCCGGATTAATTGGTTACCGTGCCAAAAGGGTGTTTTTTATTTAATGAAAGGTGTCAGAGCGGGGAGGAGTGGGTTTGGGGCTGCTCTGGCTGCACAGGCAGGAGAAGGGAAGGCTGTTCCTTAGGAAGTAGGGCAGGGTGCTGGCTTAAAATAGCTCGGAGCGCTGGGCTGTGCTGAAGGAGCTATTTAGGTAAATCCTGGGGTCTCAGTGGGGGCAGAGCCGCCTGCTAATCTAAAGATACTCCTTGGAGATCTATATTTGTCCGGGATCCTGCCCGGCTTGGCCGCTTTTCCAGGTATTCCCTGCCCGATCCCACCGGGGACGGCGTTGGGACGGCGGCCGCGTTTGTAGGACGGGGATGGCTCGGCTCCTAATGGAATTAGACATCATTAAAGAGCAGGAGTGAGGGAAGAGGCCACGTAAAGGCATCAGTGTTATCCTATAATGCAGGGCTTGGCTCCCAGGGGCTCCTGGAGGATCCCGGGATCGCTGGGGCAGCTGTGGAATCCTGGAACGGTTTGAGTTGGAAAAGGATCTTAAAGCTCATCTCATTCCACCTCCTACTATCCCAGGATGCTCTGAAGCATCCAACCTGGCCTTGGACGCTTCCAGGGGTGGGGAATCTGCAGATATCCTGGGAAAACTCCTCAGGACAGCGAGGGTGGGGCAGAGGGAATGATGGGTTGGAGCAGAGGTGAGGATGGAGGGTGGGTGCTGCTGTGTCTAAAGAAAAGGAATCTCGGTGCAGATTTTAAGGAATTTCCTGGTGGGATGAGGAGTGTTGGGCTGTCCAGGCTGTTCTCCAACTTCTCCAGCCTCTGAAAGAAAACTCTGCTGCTGCCTGGGGAGAACATCAGGGCAGGGGTGGAATGAGGTGATCCTTGAGAACCCAAACCACCCTGGGATTCCCTGTTCCCATGAGGAGCAGAGCTGGATATGAGCAGTGGGATCTCCTCCGAGTAGGAGCCTCTGAGCATCTCAGGGCGGGTTGTTCCTCCAAAATTCTCCATCAATCTTCCTTCTGGGGGTTCCTTTTGCCATCCTGGGCCTGTAAAATAAGAGTTTAAAGCACTTCAACTCTTACATTTAAAGAGTTGAAAGCACTCCCTGCACCAAGGTGGATCTGGGCAGAATTTCCCAGGATGAATTTCCCAAATGGTTCAGGGTGAATTTCAGGGGAACGGGAAGAAGTGGTGTCAACCTTGATTGCTCCAGGAAATAATTCCCTTTTATCAGCTGCTGAGCATAGCAAACCATGGGAAAATGGCTTCTCAAACAGAATATTATCCCAAAGGTGGTGTCTTGGAAAAATACCACGAGGGTTTCCCGGAGGAAGAGTGACCAGGGCACAGGAGTTGGAATTGCTGCTTCAGCAGGAGCTGGAGGATCTCTCATCCTGCTCCATCCCTGACACGTGCAGGTCTGGGAAGCTGCTCTGGAAGCAGCACTGGGATGGATTTATCCCAGTTTTTTGGGGGGGCTACTTTTTGGTTTGCAAAAGAACTGCTCTGGCTGATGTCCAGGGCGGCCACTGGGAAGATTTGAATTCCTTTGCAGCTCCCTTTGGACCATCAGCACCTCTGAGGTGATGTGTGGATATAGATATTCCCAAACCTGGGAATAGGCACCTGGCAAGGAATCTTTTATCCAGAGCAGTTGGATCCAGTGAGGATCCCACTCAGGGTGAGGTTTTGAGGCCTGAGATGGGAAAAGAAGTGATTCCTGAAGGATTTTTCTGCTTTTCTCCTGAATATTTCTTACCCTGTTCCCCACATTCCCCAGGATCAGCATGCACACTTGGGATGCTTTAGGTGAGAATTCAGCCCGGTTCCATGGTGTTTGGAGCTGGGAGACCAAACACCCCTGAAACCACGGAGAGTCAGAAGAGCAAACACTCTGTTTTTGTGAGCCCTCAAGGTCTCCTGGCAGGACAGATTCTGTAAACTGGAAGTGAGCCCAGCCCAGCCCCTTCTTGGGCCCTCTCGTTAGATATGCTAATGAGTAGAGTCTTTAATTGTACCCTCGACTGGGGGGACGGGGCTTTTGTGACGCGTTCTACCTGGACGGCAGAAGCCATGGAATGGGATCCTATTAAATCCCGAGGGAAACGACCCCAACCCTCTGACCCCAACCCTCTGACCCCAACCCTCTGACCCCAACCCTCTGACCCCAACCCTCTGACCCCAACCCTCTGACCCCAACCCTCTGACCGTGTGTGAGCCTTTATTTCCCAAGACCAGAAAAAGGCATCAGAAGAGAAACCAAGCCCCTGCTTTTGTCCAAATCCATCATTTTTGTGCTCACATTCCCCTTTATCCGTGCTGTGACCGCTTCTTTGCTGAACGCATCCAAACATCGCCCGCTCCGGCGGGAATATTTCTGGAATTGTTTTGTCCAGGATTCCCACGTGGCTCAGGCCGTTCCCGGGAGCGGGATCTTGGAAGGACACAGAGTTGTGTTTGCTTAGAGCAGGTTTGAAACAGGATCCAGAAGCCCCTCGGGAGCGGGTGGCGGGGTCGGGTTCACATTCCCGGGATTTGCCTTTTCCGCAGAGCCCCCGCTGTGCCTCCATTAATGATCTATTAGTGGCCGTGCTGGAACCTTGGCAAACAGGTGGTGAATTTCCCTGCCTGCTGACATCCAGGAATCCCCTCCCGGCTCCTTTGGGGAGCTCGCTTTTTTTTTTTTTTTTTTAAAGTAGCTGCAGCTGTTTGCTCTAAACCTCCTCCTTTTTCTCTTCCTTTTCCTCCTTTTCCTTCTCCTTTTTTCCTCTCTTCCTTTTCCTCCTCCTTTTTTCCTCTTTTCCTTTTTCCTTTCTTCCTCCTCCTTTTCCTCCTCCTTTTTGTCTTGCTTTTTCTCCTCTTCCTCCTTTTTTCATCTCTTCCTTTTCCTCCTCCATTTCCTCCTCCTTTTCCTCCTCCTTTTTTCATCTCTTTCTTTTCCTCCTCCTTTTTCTCTTCCTTTTTCTCCTCTTTCTCCTTTTTTCCTCGCCTCCTTTTCCTCCTCCTTTTCCTCCTCCTTTTCCCCCTCTTCCTCCTCCTTTTCCTCCTCCTTTTCCTCCTCCTTTTCCTCCTCCTTTTCCTCCTCCTTTTCCTCCTCCTTTTCCTCCTCCTTTTCCTCCTCCTTTTCCTCCTCCTTTTCCTCCTCCTTTTCCTCCTCCTTTTCCTCCTCCTTTTCCTCCTCCTTTTCCCCTCCTTTTCCTCCTCCTTTTCCTCCTCCTTTTCCTCCTCCTTTTCCTCCTCCTTTTTTTCTCCTCCTTCCTCCTTCCTTTCCTCCTCCTTTTCCCCTCCTTTTCCTCCTCTTTTCCTCCTCCTTTTCTCTCCTTTTCCTCCTCCTTTTCCTTCCCTCCTTTTCCTCCTCCTTTTTTCATCCCTCTTTTTCTCCTCCTTTTTTCATCTCCTCCTTTTCCTCTCCTTTTTTCATCTCCTCCTTTCCTCCCCTTTTTTCATCTCCGTCCTTTTCTCCTCTTTTTTCATCTCCTCCTTTTCCTCCTCCTTTTTCATCTCCTGCTTTTCCCCTCCTTTTTTCATCCTCCTCTTTTCCTCCTCCTTTTTCATCTCCTCCTTTCTCCTCTTTTTCAATCTCCTCCTTTTCCTCTGCCTTTTTTCATCTCCTCGCTTTTCTCCTCTTTCATCTCCTCCTTTTCCTCCTCCTTTTTCATCATCCTCCTTTTCTCCTCCTTTTTTCATCTCCTCCTTTTCCTCCTCCTTTTTCATCTCCTCCTTTTCCTCCTCCTTTTTTCATCTCCTCCTTTTCCTCCTCCTTTTTTCATCTCTTTCTTTTCCTCCTCCTTTTTTCATCTCCTCCTTTTCCTCCTCTTTTTTTCATCTCCTCCTTTTCCTCCTCCTTTTCTCCTCAAGTTTTGCAGCAGCTCCCTGGCATCACCCACAGGTCAGAGGCAGGCACCAACTTCGTTGAGTGATGATTTTTCTGCGAATAAATTGATTTTTAACCCCTCTGGAAAGTTTGTAGAGCTTGAGGGTCTCAAAGAGAGAGGTTTTCCAGGCTGGAATTGTGGGATTTTGGGCTCTCCTTGGTGAGCTGGCACTCGGTGATGTCCAGAGCCCACATCCCTGGCAGAGGACTCAATGACAATCCCAGGAAAATCCACATCAGTGCCGGTCATTAGGAGCCAAATCTGAGCTGGAAACTTGATGGACCTTGCAAGCAAATCTGGATTTTATCACTTCAGGGAGGCTGAGGACTCTCAGTGCCCACTGAGGGCGTTTTTGAGGTCTCTGATCCACGGCAGGAGCAGCAGCAAGACCAACACCGCGGATCCAGCTCTGGATTCAGCTTCATTCCGGAATCAGGGCAGGATCCAGGGTGTGAAGAGCCGTGGCTGCCATGCCAGGAGGGCTTTGTGAGAGCTCTGCTGGCTGGGAGCTGGCGCCTGGTGTGGCTTAAGTCGCCTCTGTTCTAATTAAATACTCCCAGGTTTAATCCAGCAAGAGGGAGCAGAGTTCCAGCTCCACCTCGTGGGATCGTCACCGCTGCCTCTGGAATCGGCAGCCCTGGCAAAACCTCGGCTCTCAGCTCTGCTGGGGAATCCTCCTGGCCAAAGGCACCTTGGTTTGTCCTGGCCCTGCTGTTCCCTGGCCAAATTGCCAGCAGAACCGGGATAATCACCTGCTATCCCAAAGATTTTTAGGGATACATGAGCATAGAGGCTCTGGAATGATTTTGCCAGAAAATCTGAGCCTGCCCCATCAAGTCCAGCTTGGAGCAACCTGGCCTAGTGGAAGGTGTGATGAAATGAGATCTTGAAGGTCCCTTCCCACCCAAACCATTCTGGAATTTGGTCATTCTGTGATATTTCCTTGGAAGTTCCCAGCTGGGCTCAGGTCTGGGTGGTTTTTTAGCCTCTTTCCGTGGGAGCCGCGAGCGCGGCCGGGGCTGCGCTCTGTTTGTGTTTGCATTTCCATGCACGGAGCTGTCACCTGCTTTTTTTAGCCTTAAATGCACCTGGCTCCTGCTCAGCCCCGGGCCTGCCAGCTTCTCCCAGCGTGGCCTCAGATTTTTGGGTGTTACTCCTGGAACGACTGGGAGGGAGGTGATGAGGCAGGGACAGATTTGCTGCTGGGAACGGCTCCGTTGCTTCATCCCCGCTCAGGTTTGGGCTGACTGTGACTGTCCCCTTCGAAGAAATCATTCCTTCAGCTGGGATAATGCAGGTATTTTTAGGGTTATTGTCAGGAGATAATTCTGGTTGTCCTACAAAAAGGAATCTGTGGCTCCAGGTGAGGATCAGAGCTGGATTCAGCTCCGAGGAGTTCTGGCTGAAACTGGGACGTTAAAAACGGCATCCATTCACAGGAGCTGAATTCCAGAGGAGTTCAGATAACCCCAAATCTCGTGGTCTTCCTGCTGCACTTCCTGCAGGCTGAGAAGCAGAACTCTGGAATATTTTTATTCCCCCTCTGCTTGGGAGTCTCTGGAGCTTCTGAAATCTGAGGGTTCCTTACCAAGAGCAAAAAAGGAGGATTGGAACATGCAAAAATTTCAGGAAAGAGAGAAATGGCAATATAATAATAATAATAATAATAATAATAATAATAATAATAAATTATTATTTATTGTTAATTATTATTGTTGTTGTTGTTATTATTATTATTATTATTATTATTCCTGGCTCTTGCTGCTTTTATACAGGAAGATGTTTGCTTTGTTTGGAGATTTTTCTTTGCTAATAATGTTTATTTTAATAAGGGAGCATTTACTTATTTCCTCAGGTGGGAGGTGATGAAGCTCCACTTTTTTTTTTATTATTATTTTTTTATTTTCCACAGAGCTCCTGCAGCTGGAACGAGCAGTTCTGTGCCATGGCAGGGTCAGGCTGCCCGTGCCAGCCCTGGAAAATGACACAGATTATTTGTCAGGGCTTGATCCAAGGGAAAATCAGGATATCAAGCACACACACACACACACTCCTGGTTTTGCAGGTTCTCACATCAGGACACCTCAGGGGGAGAAAAAAAAACCTCCCAGAAACCAGGGTGGGGATTCTGAAAGCAAAGACATTTTGTGTTTAATGAGCAGGAATTCAAGTGGATTAATAGTTTTGGGAAGAATGGAGTTTATTCCATGGGAAATGGGTGGTCGCTGATGGATGGGGCGGTCAGGCTTTGGGAGGTGGTGGAATTCCCATCCCTGGAGGTGTCCAAGGAATGCCTGGGTGTGGCACTCAGAGCTCTGAGCTGGGGACAAGGTGGGGATTGGGCACAGCTCGGAATCCATGACCTTGGAGGGCTTTTCCAAGCTGGATCATTCTGGGATTCTGCGATTCCAACATCACCCAGCTGCTGAGATCCAGCCTGGCCTGGATCTGGGATGGAGCAGCGGGCAAAGCAGGGTGGCTGCAGGTGCCAGTGACACCCATCCCCTGCCCTCAAGGGTTTGTTCCCCATTAATGACCTGAAAAGCTCCAAAAATTGAAAATCCACCTTTTTTTTTTTTTTCTCCCCAGCAAAAAACGCCATTGCGGTGGCCTTTCCGTGCTGGATTTCTCCACATTATTCCCTCTGTGTGAGCCCTGGAGTCAGCTTTGAATAGATGAATGTAGGTTAGGTGTGAATGGGAATAAAACATCAGATAAAAATAACCTTGGGCTGTTTGGAAATTGGGAAAGAGGGGGAAAAAACCCCGCCCTGCGCTCGTGCTGTGCCCAGCTCAGCCCCGGAGGCAGCTCCCTCTCCCCTCCACACGGCGTTTGGAAGCTTCCTGCTGCACTTTTCCTGGGAATGTCCCTACCTTTGCGTCTCTCAGTGTCCAAACCCTCAGTTTTTACCCCAAAATGTGCTTTTTTTCCTCCTCCAGAGCGCATCTCTCACAATGAGGATCAAGCAGGGAAGGGGATTTGTTTGGCTTTGCTCCCAGATGGGCATCAGGAGCTGCAGGGAAACCTCTCTCTCGAGGATTTTGAATCCTGGGGGGATTTTTTTGGGGGGGATTGAGGGGTCACCTTTCCCCTGCAGACCCCGGGAGCGGCGTTTGGCCGGCGCTGCCTCTCCAGGCACCGAGCTCTTGCTCCTTTTTCAGTCACGAATCCGCCCGGGCTGCTCCGTCCAAGGGACTCTGGGATTTATAAACAATCCTTTGTGGATCACTTCTGTTTTCTCTTCCGTGGCCCTGCCTCTGTCTGGAGGTGGGGATGGGGCAGCCCTGATGAATTGGAATTTTGAGTGTATTTTAAGGACAAAGATAGGGAGGAATGGGATTTTTGTTTTCCTGCAGGAATTTCATCTCCTTGCAGCGAGGGGTGAGCGATGCTCTCTGGGTTGGGAGAGTTGGTGGTGGAAAAGCAGCTTTTTCCCAAATTCTCCCATCCTTAACCATCCATGTCCTCTCAGAGTGTTGCAAATCCCCCCCTTGCTCCTGGTCTGCCAAAGAAAATCCATTCATTTAATGGAATCTTGCCCTGGAGTCCTGCAAAAATTTTCCCTTTTAATTCCATTTTAATTTTCCCTTGGCCACACCTGACCTTTTAATCCATCTCACACCTCAAACTTCGCTTGCTTTTGTGTCCTTTTGGTTGTGGATTGGCCCTCAGCACGTGTCCTGTTGGTGGAGCAGGAATTGCCTTTTCCTGGGCATGGATTTGGACGCCCTTGGTGGAATTGCAAACCCCAGAGGTGCAGATTTCACTGTTCAAACAAGACTGGGTGCAACACTCGGCTTTGTGTGCGGAGGGAAGGTGGCACAGAGGTCACTGGGTTTAGTTCTGGGAATGTTGGGAGTGTTTTGTCCCTCGTTTTCATAAATGCAGCTCAGAATCAGTAAAATACAGCTCAGAGTCAGTTAAAAACAGCTGGAAATCAGTTCAAATTCAGCTCAGAATCAATAAAATTCAGCTCAGAATCAATAAAATTCAGCTCAGAATCAATAAAATTCAACTCAGAATCAATTAAATACAGCTGAGAATCAGTAAAACTCTGCTCAGAATCAGTGAAGTTCAGCTCAGAATCAGTTCAAATGCAGCTCAGTAAAATACAGGTCAGAATCAGCTTAAAACAGCTTGAAATGAGTTCAAATTCAGCTCAGAATCAGTTCAAGTGCAGCTCAGTAAAACCCAGCTCAGAATCAATTCAAATTCAGCTCAGAATCAGCTCAAATTCAACTCAGAATCAGTAAAATGCAGCTCAGTAAAATACAGCTCAGAATCAGTTTAAAACAGCTTGAAATCAATTCAAATTCAGCCCAGAAACAATAAAATTCAACTCAGAATCAATTAAATTTAGCTCAGAATCAGTAAAATTCAGCTCAGAATCAGTGAAGTTCAACTCAGAATCAGTTCAAATGCAGCTCAGTAAAACACAGCTCAGAATCAATTTGAATTCAGCTCAGAATCAGTTCAAATGGAACTCAGAATCAATTCAAATTCAGCTCAGAATCAATAAAATCCCACTCAGAATCAGTTCAAATTCAGCTCAAAATCAATTCAAATTCAGCTGAGAATCAATAAAATTCAACTCAGAATCAATTAAATTCAGCTCAGAATCAGTTCAAATGCAGTTCAGCAAAACACAGCTCAGAATCAATTAAATCCAGCTCCCAGAATTATTTGGGAGCTGGCTCAGGACGTGCTGAACCCGCTGTGTCTGCACTGCCTGGGCATTCCAGGACCAACCATGGAACTGCAGTGACAGGAGCCGTGGGTTTGAGCTGAAAGAGGCGAAATTCAGGGTGGATTTTGGGAAGGAATTCCTGCCTGTGAGGGTGGGGAGGGGCTGGGATGGAATTCCCAGAGAAGCTGTGGCTGCACCTGAATCCCTGGAAGTGTCCCAGGGCTTGGAACACCCTGGGGCAGTGGCTGGTCCTTCCATCCCAAACCATTCCACGACTCCCTGATTTATATTTCGTGAGATAAGGAGTTATCTCCTCATTTCTCAGATAGGAACAGGATCTGGGTGAGTCTCTCCACCCTTCCCAGCACCCTGGGGGTGCAGAATTCCAGCTCAGTTTGCTCTCAGGGCTGTTCCCTCTGCTGCAGGAGCATCCTCTTCCTCCTGTCCAAGAGAACGAGCATGGATAAAGATAAAATAGAGATTTTTAACTGAGATGGGGTGGTGAAGGCCTGGCAGAGCTGAGGAGGAGCCGGTTCCTGGTCGTGCCCAGCTCCTTGTGGGAGTGGAGCCGTGCAAAGCCAAGGAGGGAACTTACATAAAAGTTCTTGGCTGCAGCCTCACATTTGATCTTGCATAACTTTGCTCACTGGGGCCACCAGGAAAAGGCAGAGCCAGGAGATTCCTGTGGATCTCTGGATGGGCAGCGCTGCTCCTGGGGTCACATCCCGTCTTTGCTGAGCTCTCTGACCCCATTTCTGGGGCTTTTCCCTTCCTTGGGGTGGCTCTGGAGGGCCTGGCACGATGGGGAATGTGGGGATGAATGGTTCTTATTTCTCTGTTCTCTTCATTATAAATCATTTGACCTCCAAATGCTCCCTGGCTTCCTTTGGAGTTGGATGGCAGATGCCAGGACAACCACAGGGTTTGTAGTACTTGCAAATAATTTTCCAGCCTCTGTGTCCCAAAAAATCCCTCATTCCAGGTCCTGGACCCACATTTCCACCCAGCTCCTCATCCCAGCCGATCCTGTTCATGTCAGCCCCACATCTTCCCTCATTTCCTCCCTCAGCAGATGCCAGGACACCCACAGGGTTTAGAGTTCTTACAAATCATTTTCCAGCCTCTCAGAGCCCCAAAAAATCCCTCATTCCAAGTCCTGGACCTGTATTTCCACCCAGCTCCTCATCCCAACTGATCCTGTTCATGTCAGCCCCACATCTTCCCTCATTTCCTCCCTCAGCAGATTCCAGGGTTTAGAGTTCTTACAAATCATTTTCCAGCCTCTCATTGTCCCAAAAAATCCTTCATTCCAAGTCCTGGACCCACATTTTCCAGCTCCTCATCCCAGCTGATCCTGTTCATGTCAGCCCCACATCTTCCCTCATTTCCTCTCTCAGCACTGCCAACCTTCACTTGATCCAGAGGGGAAAAATCCTGCAAAATGATTTTTTCATCCATCTCCAGAGGGGTCTTTTTTTTTTTTGTTTTTTTCCCCCTTTTGGAGCAGAGCTGAGCTGTGGATGCAGTAAAAGCCCTGCCTGCAGCCCGTGTTGGTTTAAGCAGGCCTGGTTTAACCCTCTTTAATTGGCAGCTCAGCAGGGAAGGCTCTGGAGCGTTGCAGGCACGTGGGACACAGGAGCACAACTTCCAAAGGGATCGATGAAAGCGGGGCCACCTCGTTGCAGGCACCAGCTCCCCTTTCATTAGAGCCACTCCCGCAGTTCCTGTGATTTGAAAATTGATGTTCAGCTCGAAAGAATCTCTTGTGCCTCCTCTCTGCTGTTTCCTCTTGGGGTTTTCAGGGTAAATTGCTGCTGGATTTGCATTTAAAAGGGAGCGGTGGCACCGCTGTTCTCTCTGTGTTATTTGGCCAACTCCATCCTGGAAAATTCAATGGATTTTGGTAACTCACAGGTTGGAAAAGAGCTCCAGGGTCACCGAGTCCAGGCTGTGCCCAATCCCCACCTTGTCACTGAGTGTCACCTCCAGGTGTTCTTGGACACCCCCAGGAGTGGGGACTCCAAACCTCCCGGGGCAATCCCTTCCTATATTTAACAGCCCTTTCCAGGAAGAAATTCCTGCTGATGTCCAGCCTGTCCTTCCCCTGGCCCAGCCTGAGGCCGTTCCCTCTCCTCCTGTCCCTGTTCCCTGGGATAAGATCCCAAATCTCCCCTGAGCCCCCTCCTGTCAGGGACTGTGCAGAGCCACAAGGTCCCCCCTGAGCCTCCTTTGCTCCAGGCTGAGCCCCTTTCCAGCTCCCTCAGCCTCTCCTGGTGCTCCAGCCCCTTCCTGGATTCCCTCCAGCCCCTCAGTGAGGCTCCCAGGACTGGACCCAGCCCTGGAGGTGTGGCTCAGCAGAGCAGGGTCTTTCCTGGGTGATGGATTTGATTTGCATCCCAGGTATTTTCCATCTGAGCTGGATTCCAGCTCGCTGTAAATCTGCTCCCAGGAGAAGTGAAATGATGGAAAGATGGCTCATTATCCAGTGGGTGGGCTCCTTCCTCACGGGGACTGGTGGAGGTGCTGACTCAGACTCAGACTCAGACTCAGACTGGCACCACCATCATTAAAATCCCTGTGAAAGACCTGGCACGCTCCAGATTTTGGGGATATTTTGGGGGATGCCTGGCAGAGTTGATCTGTATGGGCAGCAGAGCCTCCAGCTCTTTCTGGGGGAGCTTTGTGGTCAATGATTCTGCTCCTGCCATGGCCAGGAAACGGCTGAACCCACAGGAAATGCTGATTTTACTGATTTTGAGAAGGAAATGGACTCAGAGGATCCCTGGGATAAGATTCCATCACTCCACGGACAGTGAGCTTTGTGGTCAATGATTCTGGTTTTGCCATGGCCAGGGGATGCTGAAAGGGCTGAACCCACAGGAAATGCTGATTTTACTGATTTTGAGAAAGGAAATGGATTTGGAGAATCTGAGAGGATTCCTGGGATAAGATTCCAATCACTCCATGGACAGTGGAGCCTCCAGCACTTTTTGGGAGAGCTTTGTGATCAATGATTCTGGTCTTGCCATGGCCAGGAAAGGGCTGGACCCACAGGAAATGCTGATTTTAGTGATTTTGAGAAGGAAATGGAATCAGAGGATCTAAGGGGATCCCTGGATAAGATTCCCATCACTCCATGGACAGTGAGCTTTGTGGTCAATGATTCTGCTCCTGCCATGGCCAGGAAAGGGCTGAACCCACAGGAAATGCTGATTTCAGTGATTTTGAGAAGGAAACGGAATCAGAGGATCTGAGAGGATCCCTGGGATAAGATTCCATCACTCCATGGACAGTGGAGCCTCCAGCAGTTACTGGGGGAGGTTTGTGGTCAATGATTCTGGTCTTGCCATGGCCAGGAAAGGGCTGGACCCACAGGAAATGCTGATTTTAGTGATTTTGAGATGGAAGTGGAATCAGAGGATCTGAGAGGATCCCTGGGATAAGATTCCCATCGCTCCATGGACAGTGGAGCCTCCAGCACTTTTTGGGAGAGCTTTGTGGTCAATCATTCTGCTCCTGCCATGGCCAGGGGATGCTGAACCCACAGGAAATGCTGATTTTAGTGATTTTGAGAAGGAAATGGAATCAGAGGATCTGAGAGGATCCCTGGGATAAGATTCCATCACTCCATGGACAGTGGAGCCTCCAGCACTTTGTGAGGGAGGTTTGTGCCTGATCCCTGAGGCTGGGAGGGTGGTGCCAGCTCCCTGTGAGATCTGCACTGGCGCGAGAGGCTTTTCTTGGAGCATCCCAAATCCAATCCCATCCCAGCATCTCCTCCTCATCCTGTGGCATCGCTCTCCCCACGGAGCTGGGCTGGAATTGTTCTGCTCCTGCCATGGCCAGGGGATGCTGAAAGGGCTGAACCCACAGGAAATGCTGATTTTACTGATTTTGAGATGGAAGTGGACACAGGATCTGAGAGGATTCCTGGGATAAAATTCCAATCACTCCATGGACAGTGGAGCCTCCAGCACTTATTGGGGGAGCTTTGTGGTCAATGATTCTGCTCCTGCCATGGCCAGGAAAGGGATGAACCCAGAGGAAATGCTGATTTTAGTGATTTTGAGAAGGAAATGGACTCAGAGGATCCCTGGGATAAGATTCCCATCGCTCCATGGACAGTGGAGCCTCCAGCACTTTTTGGGAGAGCTTTGTGGTCAATGATTCTGCTCCTGCCATGGCCAGGGGATGCTGAACCCACAGGAAATGCTGATTTCAGTGATTTTGAGAAGGAAATGGAATCAGAGGATCTGAGGAGATCCCTGGGATAAGATTCCAATCACTCCATGGACAGTGGAGCTTTGTGGTCAATGATTCTGGTCTTGCCATGGCCAGGGGATGCTGAACCCACAGGAAATGCTGATTTTACTGATTTTGAGATGGAAGTGGAATCAGAGGATCTGAGAGGATCCCTGGGATAAGATTCCCATCCCTCCACGGGCAGCAGGAGCTGCCACGTGCGTGGGGCTGTTGAGCAGGGTTTTATTCCCAGTTCTTCCCAAACATCCAGGCCTCCTTCCTGGAATTCATTTTAATTCAAGACACTGCACAGCCTTTAAATACACACCAGGGTCATGTGTTCTCCCATCTTTTATAAATTAACCCGGCCCAGGAGAAGGGAGATGAGGAATTCTGAAGGTTTTTAATGAAAACTCTGATTTTTGTTCTGGTTTTTTGTACTTAATTTCTGCTAGAGGTCACCTTCTCCCACACCATCCTATTCCTTACCTGGAAATAATGATAATGATGATGATAATAATAGTAGTAATAATATAATAATAATAATAATAATAATAATAATAATAATAATAATAATAATATATGCTGCTTTTGATGGAGTGTTTTTCTATCCAGAGTTAAAAACTAAGGAACATGCTGCAAATAGATGAGGCCTTAACTTACCTTAAATATTGGATTCCATCAAGATTCACCAATTTCTGAGTTTGGGGTGAAGCTTTTTGAGGTGTTGGGGCAGAGAGGAGCAAATTCTGGTTTTTGGGGGTGAAGCTTTTTGAGGTATTGGGGCAGTGAAGGGCAAATTCTGCTTTTTGGGGGGGAAGATTTTTTAACTATTGGGGCAGAGAGAACCAAAGTCTGCTTTTAGGGGGTGAAGCTTTTGGAGGTGTTGGGGTGAAGGGGAGAAAATTCTGCTTTTTGAGGGTGAAGATTTTTGAGGTATTGGGGCAGAGAGGAGCAAATTCTGCTTTTTGGGGGTGAAGCTTTTGGAGGTATTGGGGTAGAGAAGGGCAAATTCTCCTTTTAGGGGATGAAGCTTTTGGAGGTGTTGGGGTGAAGAGGAGAAAATTCTACTTTTTGGGGGTGTGTGGTTTCCTGAGAAGGGAGAATTTTACCTGTTGCTCCTCCTGCCTGAATCGCTGGCTCCAGCTTTTCCCAGATTTGCTGATCTTTCCATGGAATCCATTCCAGCTTCGGACACCGACTGTCCGCTCAGGATTGGGATGCTCTGGGACAGCTACAGGCGGCATTTAGGCTGCACCAAGTGTGGTTTTAACCCAGCTGAGAGACGAATCCAGCACCCCAATCTCTTGAGAGCATCATTCCAGTGCAAATCCCATTTCTGGGGCAACAGCGCGAGGCTCGGAAGCGAATCCCGTCGCTCCTTCGTGTTCCTGACTCCTTCCCTTGCCTTTGCAGCTGTCCCATTCCCTCCCACGCAGCGGCTCACTCTCAAGGAGGTGTTCGAGGATGGGAAGCCGAGGCTCGACGTCCTCAAGAGCCACTTGGTGAAGGAAGGGCGGCTCGAGGAGGACGCGGCGCTGAAAATCATCAACGACGGCGCCGCCATCCTCCGGCACGAGAAGACCATGATCGAGGTGGAGGCTCCAATCACAGGTCAGAGCTCAGCCCTGCAACCCCAAATACCAACCCCAGCAGGGTTTTTTTTTTTTTGCTGTGTTCCTTCCCCCACCCATGAGGTTTTTTTAAAACTCTGCTGAGTTTAAAAGGATTTCGCCGGGGCTCTGCTCCTCGCTGCTGCCGTGACCTTGCTTTTCTTAGCGTGGGTAATTCTGTGCCTCTTTTGTGCTGTTCTTGCTCCCCCAGTGTGTGGTGACATCCACGGGCAGTTCTTTGACCTGATGAAGCTGTTTGAGGTCGGAGGATCACCCAATAACACCCGCTACCTCTTCCTGGGGGACTACGTGGACAGAGGATACTTCAGTATAGAGGTGACCAAGGGAGCTGAGCTTGGGGGGTGATGGGGCTGAAAGCACCCAAAGTGTTGAACCTCGGTTAAAACACGGCTCAGAATCGGTTAAATACAACTCAGAATGAGTTCAGATTCAGCTCAGAATCGGTTCAAATGCAGCTCAGTGAAACACAGCTCAGAATCAATTCAAATTCAACTCAGAATCAGTAAAATTCAGCTCAGGATCCGTTAAATACAACTCAGAATGAGTTCAGATTCAGCTCAGAATCGGTTCAAATGCAGCTCAGTAAAGCACAGCTCAGAATCAATTCAAATTCAACTCAGAATCAGTAAAATTCAGCTCAGAATTAGTACAAGTGCAACTCAAAATCAGTTAAATTCAGCTCAGGATCGGTTAAATACAACTCAGAATGAGTTCAGATTCAGCTCAGAATCGGTTCAAATGCAGCTCAGTAAAGCACAGCTCAGAATCAATTCAAATTCAGCTCAGAATCAATTCAAATTCAGCTCAGAATTGGTACAAGTGCAACTCAAAATCAATTAAATTCAGCTCAGAATCGGTAAAATTCAGCTCAGAATCAGTAAAATTCAGCTCAGAATTGGTTAAGTACAACTGAGAATCAGTTCAGATTCAGCTCAGAATCGGTTCAAATGCAGCTCAGTAAAGCACAGCTCAGAATCAGTTGAAATTCAGCTCAGAATTAGTACAAGTGCAACTCAAAATCAATTAAATTCAGCTCAGAATCAGTAAAATTCAGCTCAGAATCGGTTAAATACAACTCAGAATCAGTTCAAATACAGCTCAGTAAAATTTGGCTCAGAATCAGTTCAAATGCAGCTCAGAATCAGTTCAAATGCAGCTCAGAATCAGTAAAATTCAGCTCAGAATGAATTAAATACAGCTCAAAATTAGCTCAAATTCAGCTCAGAATCAATAAAGTCCATCTCAGAATCAGTTCAAATGCAGCTCTATAAAGCAAAGCTCAGAATCATTAAATACAGCCAAAAATCAGCTTAAATTCAACTCAGAAACGATAAAATTCAACTCTGAATCAAATACAGCTCAGAATCAGTAAAATTCAGCTCAAAATCAGTTCAAATGCAGCTCAGTAAAACAAAGCTCAGAATCAATTAAATACAGCTCAAAATCAGCTCAAATTCAGCTCAGAATCAATAAAATTCAGCTCAGAATCAATCAAATGCAGCTCACAATCAATAAAATTCAGCTCAGAACCAGATCAAATGCAGCTCAGTAAAATGCAGCTCAGAATCAGTTCAAATGCAGCTCAAAATCCATGAAATACAGCTCAGAATCTGTTGAAATGCAAATCAAAATCAATCAAATTCAGCTCAGAATCTGTAAAATTCAGCTCAGAATTGGTTCAAATGCAGCTCAGTGAAACACAGCTCAGAATCAATTCAAATTCAGCTGAGAATCAGCTCAAATTCAGCTCAGAATCTGTTAAAATGCAACTCAAAATCCATGAAATTCAGCTCAGAATCAGTAAAATTCAGCTCAGAATAAATTCAAATGCTGCTCAGTGAAACACAGCTCAAAATCAATTCAAATTCAACTCAGAATCAGTAAAATTCAGCTCACAATTAGTTCAAATGCAGCTCAAAATCAATAAAATTCAGTTCAGAATCAGCAAAATTCAGCTCGGAATCAGTTCAAATGCAGCTTAGTAGAACACAGCTCAGAATTCAATTTCAGCTCAGAATCAGTTCAAATGCAACTCAAAATCCATGAAACTCAGCTCAGGATCAGTAAAATTCAGCTCACAATCAGTTTAAATGCACCTCAGTGAATCAGCTCAAAATCAATTCAAATTCAGCTCACAATCAGTAAAATTCAGCTTAAAATCAATTCAAATTCAGCTCAGAATCAGTTCAAATGCCACTCAAAATCCATGAAATTCAGCTCAGAATCAGTAAAATTCAGCTCAGAATCAGCTCAAATGCAGCTCAGTGAAACACAGCTCAAAATCAATTCAAATTGAGTTCAGAATCAGTAAAATTCAGCTCAAAATCAATTCGAATTCAGCTCAGAATCAGTTCAAATGCAGCTCAGTGAAACACAGCTCAAAATCAATTCAAATTCAGCTCAGAATCAGTAAAATTCAGCTCAAAATCAATTCAAATTCAGCTCAGAATCAGTTCAGATTCAGCTCAGAATCAATTCAAATTCAGCTCAAAATCAATTCAAATTCAGCTCAGAATCAGCTCAAATGCAGCTCAGTGAAACACAGCTCAGAATCAATTCAAATGGAGCTCAGAATCAGCGTCAGGGATGGGACAGGAAGGGACAGCTATTAGCAAATGCCACAAATCCCAAGGGATTGCAGCCATCTGGATCCACAGAGCTGAGTGGAAATGCAGCGCTTATCCCACTTGGAAGCAGCGCAAGGAAAAGCTTTTGGGGGGAACAGGGGGCCTGAAAGGTGGCAGAAATCAGCTGGAATCACAGAGGGAGTGATTCCTCTTGGGATAAAAAGAGGCTGCAGGGATAGCTGGGTCTGCAGAGGAATCTTTTGGGGAGGAACTGTCAGGGATGAGCTCAGGGGGTTCTTTGGAGGATTCTGCAGAGGATTGAGGGAGAGCAGGGCCGACAGCTTGAGCTCCAGCAGCCCCTGGCTCCCTTCCAGCCCCACGCTCCTGACAGGAATCCTGACAGGGAGCCAAGGTGTGACGAGGAGCAGCTCCCCAGAGCTGGGGCTGATGCCTTGGAGTGGCTGCCTGGAGCAGAGGCTGGGCAAGATGAAGAGAATAAAAGCAGGGATTTATTAAAAGCCTTCGACAGGAGCACCTTGGGCAGTCAGAGGCTGCACCCAGGGTGGACAAAGGGCACGAGTTTTTCACACAATTATTAATTTGGTTCATTTGAATATCAGGGGTTAATCCTCCCATTCCAGCTTCAGGTAATGAAGTCATTTGCCCCCAGTTCATTCCCCCACCCCAGTTCACTTTGATTTATACTTTTTGGATCCTGAGGCTGTGGGGTATCCATGAATTCCCAGCCTACAGGAATTGTTTTGTCTGACCAAACTGTGAAGACAGTAGCTAACACTTTATATAATAGAGTTAGGCACTAGTGCAGGACAGGATTGGAAAAATATAAAAGCTAAAATGTCTTTAGGCCTCAGGGCTGGGGCTGGTGGGATTTGGGGAGGTGCAGAGGAGGAGCCCCCCAGGGAGGAAGGGGAAGGACACATCTCCTCTGGATTGCAGCTGGGTTTGCAGTGGGAGTGTGTTCACCTGGAAAAGGGATTGTGTTCCAGCAGAGCAGCTCTTTCTGAGGTCAAAGGAGGGTGGTTTTGGTGTTTACTCTCCTCAGGTGGGAGGTGTTGGGCCCTGTGTCTGTGTGTGGGGTCTGTAGGTCCAGTGCTGCTCCCACTCTCTGCTCTTAGGCCAGGATTGAGCTGACACACAGATTTTACTCTCAGGTTTTACTCCCAGATCTCCAGGAGTGCTGGGGATCAGAGCCCTGCTCTCTCCATGCTGGGATCAGCACAGAATCATGGAATGCTTTGGGTTGGAAAGAGCCTTCTTAAATCCCATCCCATTCCTCCCTCTGCCCTGGGCAGGGACACCTCCCACTGTCCCAGGTTGCTCCAAGCCCCGTCCAACCTGGCCTTGGACACTTCCAGGGATGAGGAATTCTCTCCCAGCTTCTCTGGGCAACCTGTGCCAGGGCCTCCCCAACCTCACAGGGGAAGAAATCCTTCCCAATATCCCATCTAAATCCCCTTTTAGTTCAAATCCATCCCCCCTTGTCATATCTGCCTGTGATAATACGGAATAATTCCAAGTGATGGGTGGTGCTTGGAAAGCAGAGGTGGTGGAGCAAAAAAAACCCAGATGTTTTATCTTTTATTTCCTGCTGCTTTTGCCTCTCCTCCTTCCCTTTCCCCCCCTTGTTGCCACGGGAATGCCACGGATTCCCCCTGGATCTGACTGTGATCCCACAGCTCTGGCTGGGCTTTGATGGGCAGGGGCTGCTCCAAACTCCAGGATCAGGCAGAATCCAGGAGTTTCTGTTCCCATGGGCCTCTCCCATCCCCCTCCTGGGCTGGCCTGGAAGAGATTCCCACCTGGATGTGCAAAATCTGCTTCCTGGAGTTAAATAACTGCGGGTTTGGGGTATCCCAGATGGAAAAACATCCAGGTTTTCCCTGGGATGTGACAGCTGGGAAGGTGGGGAGCAGCAGCAGCAGCCTGGTGGGTCACCCCACAAACTTGTGCATGATAATAATAATAATAATAATAATAATAAAAGCTGCTTTTGATGGAGTGTTTTTCTATCCAGAGTTAAAAACTAAGGAACATGCTGCAAATAGATGAGGCCCTAACTTACCTTAAATATTGGATTCCATCAAGATTCACCAATTTCTAAGTTGGGGGTGAAGCTTTTTGAGGTGTTGGGGCAGAGAGGAGCAAATTCTGCTTTTGGGGGGTGAAGATTTTTGAACTATTGGGGCAGAGAAGGGCAAATTCTGCTTTTAGGGGATGAAGCTTTTTGAGGTGTTGGGGCAGAGAGGAGCAAATTCTCCTTTTGGGGTGAAGATTTTTGAGGTGTTGAGGCAG
>JAVTVJ010002104.1:0-25612 GCA_034509425.1 Eopsaltria australis
CCATCCATCCCTCCATCCATCCATCCCTCCATCCATCCCTCCATCCATCCATCCATCCATCCATCCACCCATCCATCCCTCCATCCATCCATCCATCCATCCATCCATCCATCCATCCATCCATCCCCATGATGGGACCCCATTAACCTTCCCCACCTCTATCCCTAACCTCCAACCCCACAGTGGGGCCCAATGTCCAACCCCATGGTAAGACCCAACCTACAACCCCAGGATGGGATCCCCATAGTGCCCATCTTTCCAGGCTGGTCCTTATCTCTTGCCAGCGTCCCCAAGGTGGTACCCACCCCATCCCCATCCCCATCCCCATCCCCAACCCCATCCCCATCCCCATCCCCATCCCCATCCCCATCCCCATCCCCATCCCCATCCCCATCCCATGTCCCAGGATGGTGCCAGCTCTGTCCCTGTGTCACTCACCCTCGGTGCACCTCTCCCCAGTCTTGCCCAGGTGGCAGCGGCAGGTGTAGCCCTGCCCGTCCAGCCGGTTGACGCAGGTGGCATCAGGCCCACACGCCTCTGTGGGGTGACAAGCCATGAGCACCCATCCTGGAGGGGCTCTGGGATGATGTCCCCATGGAGGGAGTGGTGTCACCTACCCGGGTGGCAGTGCAAAGCCTGCGAGTACTCGCAGTTGCTGCCAGTGAAGCCGTGGGGACATCGGCAGACGTAGGTGCCACTCTCGTCGTCCTGGCACACGCCGCCGTTCTGGGTGAGGGGTGACATGGGTGTCAGGTGACAGCGGTGGGCGGGAATGGGTGGGCATCACCTCCTCCCCTCCATCCTCACCTGGCATGGCCGGTCCTGGCAGGTGGGACAATTGGTGACACCGTGTGCCTGCAGATCCATGTCCCCAAAGGCCACCTCCTCCCCTTGGATGCGGAGCTGGCGCACACAGCCTGCGGGGTGGCGATGGGTGGAATTGTCACATGATGCCCAGTGTCACCTCACCCTGTTGCTCCCCAAAACCCCCCACTCACCCATGAAACCCCGGCTGAGCCCCGTCTTTGCCACGGCGCCGATGTCAGGGTACCCCCCCAGGTACAGCTCCTCGTTCAGATCCAGCCCTTGGAACTTCCCCTGCGGGCACAAGAGGGTGGGCACCACCTCCAGCCCCCGACCCCCCGACATGCCAGCCCCAAACGGGTACCTGGGAGGTGCCGTTGACTGCGGGGTGCCCGTCCAGGCCCAGCGAGCCCCAGGTGAGGTTGCGCAGCAGCCGCACGGTGTGGTACTCGCCCAGCCGCAGTGCCGTGGGGTGACGGATGGTGGCCATGCCCGAACCAGCATCAAACCTGTTTTTTTGGGGGTGTGAGGGGTGGGGGTGAGTGCTGGCACGCATCTCCCACCTCTCCCATAACACCCACTCATAGGTCTCACCTAAATTCCGGGCGTCCACCCACCAACCCGAAGGAGATGAAGTCAGCACCGCTGTTTTTCCGCTGCCCGTTGTAGAGGAGGAGCCCTGAGGGGTGGCAGAGAATCAGATGGGACAGTCCCCATCCTGATGTGGGAGACACGTCCTAGGGGGCCCCAAAATCCTCCCAGAATGGAGGAGAAACCCGCCATAAACTGGAGGCTCTCAGATGAATAAAGAATGGGAGATAAAGGAGGGCAAGGGGAGCATGAAGGGAGGGGAGGATGAAGGCAGGGAAGGGAGGGGACAGGAAGGGGGACACAGAGGACACACGGGGGACATGGGCTTACCATCAGCAGCATCAGGTCGGAAGGTGATGAGGATCTCAAATCTCTTGTAGGCGTCTTTGATGGTGGGCAGGGGGAGGAAGGAGCGGGGCGACTGCCCGAAATACGGGACCACGTGCTCTGCGGGGATGGGGGGGTCAGGAGGGGCAGGGCAGGTCTCCCCCGCTCCCGTCCACCCATCTGTCCCTCTCTCTGTCCTCACCTTGCACCTTCAGCACGTAGTAAGCTGTCTGCTGGCCGCGGTGATTGGCAGCCACGCAGGTGTAGACGCCGGCATCCTCGGGGCGCACGGCCGGCAGCGTCAGCACGTTCCCCTGCACGCGGGCACCCGCCGGCAGCTCCCCGTCCAGCTGCGGCACAGCCAGGGGGCTCAGCACCCGCGAACAGCCCCCACAGCCCCTGCCAACCCTCCATCCCTCCATCGCACCTTGCTCCAGGTGATCTCTGGCACTGGGAAGCCAGATGCCAAGCACGGCAGAACAGCCACGGATCCGATGGACACCTCCTTCACTTCCGGCTGCCCGGCGATTTGAGGAGCGGCTGGGGACACACAGAGCTGTCACCACCCTGCGGTGACATGGTGTGTGTCCCCACCTCCACATCCCTGTGCTCACCTTGCACGTGGAGGATGACGTGGGACTGGACGGTGCCCACGGCATTGGTGGCAGTGCAGCGGTACTGCCCGGCATCCGCCCGCTCCACCTGCTCGATGGTGAGGGTGCCGGCACGGACCAGCACCCCGGGGCGGATGCGGCCCCCCACTTTGCTCCAGGTGACATGGGGACGGGGTTCCCCCAAGCCCAGGCACTCCAGCTCCACTGTTGTCCCTGCCAGCACCGTCTGCACCGCGGTCCGAATGTTGATCAGGGCCCTGGGGAGAGCTTGGGGGACAGTGGGGTTTTGGGGTGAACCCCTGGCACAGGGAGGCATTGTGGTCTGGCACTGGAGCGGGAGATCGGGAGAAATGGGGTTCCTGAGGGGATGTGGGACAATTGGGGTGGCTATGGGAATGGGGAGAGGTCAGAGGTGTTGGGAGTCCTCGTGAGCATGGGGAGACACATGGGGTTCCAGGGTGGTGATGGGTGTAGGAAGAGATAGGGGGCACTGGGGTGTCCGTGGGTGTGGGGAGAGATTGATTGTGTCGGGGTGTCCACAGGTATGGGGAAGGTTGGGGGGTACTGGGGTGCCTGCAGGCTTGAGGAGAGATTTGGAGTCCCCATGGGCATTGGGGGTGATGGGGAGTATCAGGGTGCCTGTGGGTGTAGGGAAATGGAAGGTGCTGGGGTGCCCTTGTGGATGGGGGACAGGTCAGGAAGTGTCCCCTGGTGCCGGGGTGATGCTCCTACCCTGGACAGTGAGGGTGGCTCTGTCCTCTGCCTGCCCGCCCGGGGCACTGGCCCGGCACACGTACACACCCTGCGCCCCCGCCGCCAGCTCCGGCATCCTGTGGGGACACAGCCAGGGTCAGGGACCCCACGGGGGCCAGTGCGGGGGTCCCACCTCCCCGTCCCGCGTTCCTTACCGCAGCACCCCGTCCCGCACGCTGTGCGTGGGGGGCAGCTCCCCACCTTCCTTCAGCCACTCCACATGGGCACGGGGGTCCCCGGAGACAGCGCAGGCGAATTCGGCGGTGCCACCCACCCCCTTGACGAGGCTCCCTGGTGTCACCCGTACCACCAAGGGACCGCCAGCAACGTCCCCACCTTCACCAGCACCACCTGGAAGGGATGCAGAGCCCCTGTGGTACCCAGTGGCACTTGCATCATCCCTGTGGGATGCAGACCCCCAGTGGTACCCAACGGCACCACCCAGGTGGGACGTGGAGCCCCACTGGTACCGTCAGCACCTGGATCGTCTGGGCAGGATGCAGAGCTCTGAAGGCACCCAGTGGCACTGCCACCACCCAATGCGGAGCACCAACGGTGCCCAGGCTGGGGATGGGCTCACCATGAACAGCCACGCGGGCGAAGGCCTCGGCGCTGCCGACGCGGTTGGTGACGAGGCAGCGGTAGGTGCCGGCGTCGGCCGGGGCCGCGGGGCTGAGGCGGAGGAGGCCGGCACGCTGGGCCACGCGCACCGAGAGGCTGCCGTTCACCTTGTCCCAGGTGTAGTGCAGCGGGGGAGTGCCGTGGGCCAGGCACTGCACCTGCAACGCGTCACCCGCCTGCACCGCTATGTCCTCGGGGAGGATGGTGGCATACGGAGGTGCTGCGGGATGGGTGGAGCCATCAGCCAGGATAGGGCCAGGAATGGGTCAGTGGGGCAACAGGGTGTCAGTGAGGGGTGTAGGGGTGCAATGGAGATGGGCGTGTGCTGGGATGGATGAGATGGATGATGCACAAGGAGAGGATGGATGCAGGAGTCAGGAGACGTGGAGTTGGATGGGAGCTGGAAAGACTGAATGATGGATGAATGTACCAGGAAGGGGTGGATGGATAAGTTTGAGGGGAGATTGTGAGGTGAGTGTATGCTGGATCACATGGGTGGATGCACAAGGAAGGGATGGATGGAAGGGTGTGAGAGGAGATGGAGAGACAGACGTGAGCTATGATGGATGAGAGTCGGGTGAATTCACAAGGGGGAGATGGATGTCAGAGTAGGGAGGTGGAGAGATGGGTGTGTGCTGGATGAATGAGATGGATGGATCCAGGAAGAAGAGATGGAAGGAGAGATAAGAGCAGAGATAGAGAGATGGGTTTGAGCTGGGATGGATGAGCCATGGGTGAATCCACGATGGGTGGATTGATGGATGGATGAGAGAGCGGAAGTGGAGATGGATGTGCACAGGGATGGGAAGGGCTGGTGACAGGGCTTGAGAGGAGCTTGAGAGGAGGAAGGTGAGTGCTGGGATGGAGCGAGGATGGCCCCATGAGGAAGGGCTGGATGTCAGGGTGGGAGTGGCTATGGCCACATGCAGAGGAAGGACGGGTGATGGCCACAGCGGAGGTGGCAGCAGGAACTCAGGAGCACCCCAACCCCTGCTGTCCCCTCCTTACTTTCCACATCGAGGGTGACAAAGACTTCAGTGGAACCAACAGGGCTGCTGGCGTTGCAGATGTACTGGCCCGAGTCCTGCTGCGCGGCACGAGGGATGACCAGGCTGCCGTTGACCACGCGGTGCTGCCAGGGCAGGGGTGCCCGCAGCTTCGACCACTCGATCCGGGGCACTGGGTCACCTGTGACCACACCGTGCCATCACCGTGGTGCCAGGCACTGCTCAGGACACACCTTCTCCACCACGGTCCTGCAGGCTCCCCATACCTGTGGCCGTGCAGTGCAGGGTGGCAGTGTCCCCGGCCACCACGGTGACAGTAGATGGTGCGGTGACCTCGGGAGCCCCGGGGTGCCGCTGCGATGACTCCACGCTGACGTCCACCCGCGCCTGCGCCGAGCCCAGGGCACTGTGTGCCGTGCACACGTAGGTCCCGGCGTGCTCCCGCTTGGCCGGTGAGAGCTGGGGGGGACAAGGTGGGGATGAGCACCGGGCACTCCCTGGTGCCCCACGGTACCCCTGGGTGCCCCCTCACCTGCAGGATGGCCTGGCTGTCCATGTGCAGCAGCGTCTGGTGCTCCACCTTCTGCCGGGAGCCCAGCCGGCTCCAACGCACCAGCGGCCGTGGCTCACCCCGGCCCAGGCACTCCAGGCTCAGGGATTTGCCCTCCCTCACTGTCACGGGGCCTGGTGGCATCACTGACACCGTGGGGGCACCTGGCGAACGAGGACACTGGGGTGGGGATGGGGACACAATATCTCAGGAGCATCTGAAGCCCATGGAGGACATCAGCACGGGGATGTGGACATTACAACTCCTGGGGCCCCTGTAAGGACACCAGCATGGGGACATGGGCACCATCACTCCAGGAACACCTGAAGCATGGAGAAGAGTTGGGGACAGGGACACCATCACTCCAGTGGGATCTGGATGACATGGAGGACATCAGCATGGTGACAGGGAGATCACCCTGAGGGCACATGGAGCACATGGAGGACATGGGGATGGGGACACCAATGCCCTGGGGACACCTGGAGCACATGGAGACAGGGACAGGGCCACCCTGGCCACCTCGTACCTTGTACCACGAGGTTGACGACGCTGCTGGCGACGCCGAAGCGGTTGGAGGCCACACAGTGGTAGGCGCCCTGGTTGCCCACGTGGGCACCGGTGATGGAGATGACCGAGCCGTTGGCACTGATCTTCACATTGTCTGGGCAAGGAGGAGCCATCAGCACCAGGGGCACCCTGGGGACAATGCCAGGGCCACCCTGAGGACCGCTATACCTTGGAGGTGCTGGCCAGGCCCCATGCGCCAGGTGATGTTGACAGGCCGGGCGCCATCGTGGACACGGCACTTGAAGGTGGCATCTTCACCCGGTGCCACCGCCATGCTGTGTGGGTCGATGGAGATGATGGGGCTCTGCAGACCTGCGGGGACAATGGGACAGAGAGGCCACAAGGTCAGTCACACCACTCATCTCCCCCCAGCATCCTCCCTCACTCTGTGGTCACACTCACGGTAGCTGGAGCTGTCATGGGAGGTGACAGTGACAGAGACAACGGCCTCGCGGGAGACGCTGCCCGTGTCAGCCCGGCACACGTACTCTCCGGAATCGGCCACTGAGAGCTGTGACAGCCGCAGCCGGGACCCTGAAATCTGGGGACATCACAACAGAAGGGGGTGGCATCACCCAGCCATGCACAGCAACCACCATCCCCCACCCAGCAGTGTCCCCACCCACCTGGTGCTTGGCCGGGAGGGCCCCACCGCGCTTGTACCAGGTGATGGTGGCCTGTCCCTGGCCCGCCACCACGCAGTCCAGGTCCAGAGTCTGTCCCTCGGTGACAGAGGACGCCGAGGACTCAATGTGGATGGGTGGCGTGATGCCACTGGCTGCATGGGCAGGGTTGAGGGTGAATGGCCCCAGTGGTGCCTGACACCAGTGGGAACCTGTGCCCTGGGGGATGGCACTCACAGTGGGATGGGTTGGCTCCGTCATCAATGGTGACAATGAGGGACGTCTCCTGCGTGACACTGCCCGATGTCACCCGGCACACGTACTCCCCCGAATCAGCTGCTGTCACCTGGGGGATGCGCAAGCGGGTGCCCGACACCTGGAGGGGACAATCAAAGGACAAATCAGCACTGTAGAGCAGGGGATTGGAGAAATTCAGAGTGACCCTCCCCTGTCCCCTACCTGGTGGCCAACAGGCAGGGAGCCACCACGTTTGTACCACGTCACGGTGGTGGGACCGGACCCTGCCACCACGCAGTTGAGGTCCAGGGTCTGTCCCTCGGCGATGGCCGAGGACAAGGACTCGATGCGAAGGGGTTGGGAGATGCCAGAGGCTGAGGGAGGACAGGGAAAGGGAACGTTTATCACCAAGTGACACCCAACTGTCCCCAAGTGCCGCTCTCTCTCTCTCACTCACTGTAATAGGTGTCAGAACTGCTGGGCACGGTGACAATGACAGATGCCTCCTGGGTGACGGTCCCCAGGGTCACCCGGCACACGTATTCCCCTGAATCGGCCACTGCCACTTGGGCAAGGCGCAGGTGGGTCCCTGACACCTGGGGAGGTGACAAGTTGGGGACACCTCAGTACCTGATGCAGGGCTGTGGCTTGCAGGGCAATGCTCCACCCCCCATGTCCCACCTGGCTGTTTGGTGGCAGAGCCCCCCCACGCCGGTACCAGGTGACATGGGGATGACCCTGTCCTGCCACCATGCAGTTGAGGTCCAGCGTCTGTCCCTCGGTAACAGCAGCAGAGGAGGTCTCAATCCTCACTGGTGGCGTGACACCAACAGCTGGGGGTGGCAATGGGGTCAGTGGAGTCACCACTGTGTCCTCACCATGTCCCTGTGTCACCTCTGACCCAGTGCCAGTACCGTAAGAGGAGCCAGTGCCAGTCTGGATGGTGATGATGAGGGATGTCTCATGTGTGACACTGCCCGATGTCACCCGGCACACGTACTCCCCCGAATCAGCTGCTGCCACCTGGGGGATGCGCAGGCGAGTGCCCGACACCTGGAGGGGTGACACCCATGAGAATGGGGACATAAACCCCTCAACACCACCAAAATCTCTTTTCCACCCCAAAATGCTCCTCAGTGTCCCCTACCTGGTGCTTGGCTGGGAGGGACCCCCCGCGCTTGTACCAGGTGACAGTGGCCTGTCCCTGCCCGGCCACGATGCAGTTGAGGTCCAGGGTCTGTCCCTCGGCCACGGAGGAGGACGAGGACTCGATGCGCACCGGAGGGGTGACACCAATGGCTGGAGACAGAGACAGGAGGGTCACTCCAAGGACTGTGGCACTGTCCCCTAGTCCTCAGTCTCCTCCTCCTGTCCCCACTCACGGTAGGTGCTGGCACTGCTGGGCTGGATGGTCACCATGATGGAGGTTTCCTTGGTGGTGGCCCCGCTGGTCACCCGGCACACGTACTCACCTGAGTCAGCTGCTGTCACCTGCAGCAGCCGCAGCCGGGAGCCAGACACCTGTGGGGAGGGGACATAAAGGTCATTGGGGCCATCAGCTCTGGCAAGGGATCATCTGAGATTGCTCAAGGCCACTTGAGCTTGCACAGGTCCACTTTGGGCTTGCATGGGCCACCTGGGCTTGTATGGGGTCATTGGGCTTCCCTGGGGCCACTTGGTCTTCTGTGGGGTCACTCAGGCTTCCATAATCATGGGGCCACCTGGTCCTGCCCAGGACCAGCCAGCCTTGCACGGGGTCCCCAGGACTTGGGTGGGCCACCTGGTCTTGCCCAGACCTGTGTGCCATCCCTATCGTCCCCACCTGGTGACATCCCCCTTTGTGTCTCCTACCTGGTGCTTGGCCGGGAGGGTCCCCCCACGCTTGTACCAGGTGACAGTGGCCTGTGCAGGGCTGGCTATGACACAGTTGAGGTCCAGGGACTGTCCCTCAGTCACAGGGGATGACAGGGACGAGGACTCGATGCGCAGCGGGGTTGTGCTGCCTGGGGCTGGGGACCAAGATGGGTTAGAGACTGTGACCACCACCACGTGCGACCCTCCCATGGACACTGGGAGCAGTGTCACCCCCCAGGGGTAACGTCCTGTGTCCCCTGTCCTCACTCACAGTAGGCACCAGCACTGCTGGGCTGGATGGTCACCATGATGGAGGTTTCCTTGGTGGTGGCCCCGCTGGTCACCCGGCACACGTACTCGCCCGAGTCAGCTGCTGTCACCTGCAGCAGCCGCAGCCGGGAGCCAGACACCTGTGGGGAGGGGACACGGAGGTTACTGGGGACACTTGGGCTTCCATGGGGCCATGTGGGCTTGAATGGGACCACCAGGGCTTGAATGAGGCCACCTGACCTTTCATGGGCTACTTGGATTAGCAGAGCTACATGGGCTTCCACAGGCCACCCAAGCTTGTTTCCTGGTCTTATATGGGGTCACCTGAGCTTATAGTGGCCACCTGGGCTTCCATGGGACCATCTGTATTTGCACAGGTCACCTGGGCTTGCTGAGAGCCAGCTGGCCTTGCATGGGCCATCAGGACTGACTTGCATAGGCCAGGCTTGCCCAGCGCTGTGAGTCAACCGCATCCACACCCTTTGGTGACATCCCCTCTCCGTGTCCCCTACCTGGTGCTTGGCTGGGAGGGACCCCCCGCGCTTGTACCAGGTGACAGTGGCCTGCGCAGGGCTGGCGATGACACAGTTGAGGTCCAGGGTCTGTCCCTCAACCACGGCAGAGGACGGGGAGTCGATGCGCAGTGGAGTCGTGTTGCCCGGGGCTGGGGACCGAGACGGGAGGGTGACACCAGTGACACCAGTGACCACAGCAGGACCTCACCAGTATGGGCACCTGAGCCATGGCTCAGTGCTGTGACACATGAGGACCCCCTGCTGGCACTGCCACCCCCTGTCCCCACTCACAGTAGGCACTGGCACTGCTGGGCTTTATGGTCACCATGACCGCGCTCTCCTTGGTGGTGGCCCCGCTGGTCACCCGGCACACGTACTCGCCCGAGTCAGCTGCTGTCACCTGCAGCAGCCGCAGCCGGGAGCCAGACACCTGTGGGGAGTGGACACAAGGGTCACCAGAGCCACCTGGGCTTGCACAGGGCTGTGATCAACCCCAGCCATCCTTCGCACCATCACCCTGAGTGTCCCCTACCTGGTGCTTGGCTGGGAGGGACCCCCCGCGCTTGTACCAGGTGACAGTGGCCTGTCCCTGCCCGGCCACGATGCAGTTGAGGTCCAGGGTCTGTCCCTCGGCCACGGTGGATGAGGATGCCTCGATCCGGACAGGGACACCTGAAGCTGGTCCTGCAGGGGAGGACAGAGCTGTGACTGTCTGTTGGGAACCAGCTTGTCCCCTCCAGTGCTGCTGAGCTCAGTCTCACCATAGGATGAGCCAGATGCAGCCACGACAGTGACAATGACAGATGCCTCCCGGACACTGGTCCCCAAGCTTGCCCGGCACACATACTCCCCTGAATCAGCTGCTGTGACATGGGGGACACGGAGCCGGGACCCTGAAACCTGCAGTTGGGGACATGCTTTGGTGTCATGCAGCAGGGGACAGGGCAGGGTTTGGGTGCTGCCCAGCCTGCTGTGCCCTACCTGGTGGCCAGCGGGCAGGGAGCCCCCACGCTTGTACCATGTCACAGTGGCAGAGCCAGGTCCTGCCACCACACAGTCCAGGTCCAGGGTCTGTCCCTCGGTGACAGATGGGGACGATGACTCAATGCGGACAGGTGGTGCCACCCCTGTGAAGAGTAAAACGGGCAACATGGATGGGTTGTAGCCCCCGCCAAAACCATCCCCAAACACCACTGGTGTCTCCCATCCTCCTCACCTGGCACCACGGCCACGTTGATGGCAGCGCGGGCCGTGCCAGCGGCGCTGGTTCCCACGCACAGGTAGATGCCACCATCAGCCGTCGTCACAGCAGGGATGACAAGCGTGGCGATGTCACCGTGCTCAGTGCGGGACTGTGGCACGAGGGTGGGTGTCAGTGGCACCTGTGGGGCACCCACACCCCCTGGAGCACCCACGGGTGCCAGTGCTCACCTGTGGTGGCAGGGTGCCACCCTGCTTCTCCCAGGTGATGGTGGCAGTGGGGGACCCCGAGACCCGGCAGTAGAGCCGCACCGTGGAGCCTTCCTGCACCTCTGTCCGCTCTGGGCTCACCTGCACCTGGGGGGTGCCCGCACCTGCGGGGAGGGGGATCAGGGCGGTGCTGGGGGCAATGGGGGGTGGGGACAATGGGGGTGACATGAGTGATGCAGACGATGAGGGTGAATGGGACCATGGGATGATGGAGGTGATGAGGCAATGGGGGATAATGAGGATGCTGGAGAAGATGGAGATGATGAGGATGATGAGGATGATAAGGGTGATGGGAACAATGGAATGATGGGGGATGATGGAGATGAGGGGACAATGGGTGATGAAGGGGAAGAAGAGAACAATGAGGACAGTGAGAGTGACAGGGATGATGGGGACAATGAAGGTGATGGGTATGAATGGGAGATGACAGAGATGGTGGTGATGATGGGATGGCAGGGACAATGGTGATGATGAGATGATGGGATGGTGGGGATGAGGGGGATGGACAATCGAAGGTGACAGAGATGATGAGGATGATAGGGATGATGCAGACCATGGAGATGATGGAAAATGGGGATGATGGGGAGTGACAGAGATGATGGGTGATGATGGGAGCAAGAGGGGTGACAGGGACAATGGGGACAATAGGGGTGATGTACATGACAGCAGTGACGGGGATGATCAGGATCATGGGGATGATGAAAATGATGGGGATGGGGATGATGATGGGGAGGGAGATGATGGGGACAGGGGGGTGACAGGGATGATGGCGATGCTGCTCACCTTGCACATGGAGGAAGGCGCGTGCCGTGTGCTGCCCAGCGCTGCTCCGTGCCCGGCACTCGTAGTGCCCCTCATCAGCGGGCTCAACAGCTCCGAAACGCAGCGTCCCGCCCTGAACCACAGCCTGCGGCGGCAGCGCGCCTGCGGGGACACGGCCCGGCATCACCCCCGCTCCTGTGTCCCTGAGCCTGGTGCCGGTGTCCCCCCAGCCCCAGCGGGCACCTACCGAGCCACTCAAGGCTGGGCTGGGGACTGCCGGTGACCACGCAGCGGAACTCGGCCGGCTGCCCTGGTGCCACACTCAGCTGCGCCGGCTCCACGGTGGCGGTGGGGGCGCTGGCGGTGCCGGCTGCGGTGACACCCGGAGGGGCTCAGGGCTCGCCAGGCCCCCCGGGGCTGTCCCCAGGCGGTGGGGCGGTGGGAAGCGGGGCGGCGTGGCACAGCCGACAGCGGGGTGCACGTGGAGCCCCAGCATGCAGCCGGTGGGGAGAGCGTGCGGACCCCCAGGAACCCTCCCCTGGTGACTTACCCGGTCTGTGCCCCTCCATGAACTCAACGGGCCCATAGAACATCTGGGTCTTTGAGGCAGCTGCAGGAGGGGGTGGGTCTCAGGGGAGTGTGCCCATCACCCTGGAGTCCAGGCACCAAACCTGCCCACCACCCTGGTGTCCAGGCACCAAACCTACCCGTCACCTTGGTATCAAACCCGCCACTGCCCCGGTGTCTGGGCACCAAGTGTGCCCACCACTCCAGTGTCTGGGCACCCAATGTGCCCATCACCCCGGAATCTGGGCACTGTGCACGCCCATCACCGCACAGCCAGGGTGGTGAGTGTGCCCATCACCTGAAGGACTGAGCACCAAGCAAACCCATCGCCCTGCTATCCAGGCATTGAGTGTGCCCATCACCCTGGCATCTGGGCATCCACATCCAAACATCAAGCGTGCCCATCAAACCCAGAATCTGGGGGCCAAGTGCGACCACCACGCTGGTGCCTCGGCACTGTGTGTGCCTGTCACCCTGGTGCTGCGTGTCACCCTGTCACCATGGGGTGAGCCACAGCGTCCGGGCTCACCCTGGACGTAGAGTGTGGCAGTGCCCTGGTCCATGTCCAGCATGTTGGAGCCGGTGCAGACGTAGACTCCGGCGTCCTGGGGCCGCACCCCGCGCAGCGTCAGGATCCCATTGAAGTCCACAGCGCCTGCTGGCAGCGTCCCGTGGTTCTGCCGTGTCCACACCAGGGTGTAGGCAGGAGACTGGGGGGGACAGAGATGGGGGGCCTGAGGCCACCAGGATGGGCACATGGGGAGGCACATGCCTGGCTGTGCACCCATGGGGGAGAGGTGAGCACCCAGGGATGTCCCACAGAGCCATGTAACGACCCAAGGCGGCTTGGGGGGTCCGTATGGGCACAGCTATTCCAGTACAGCCTGGTCCTTTGCTCTGTAGGGCACACAGGGGCATCTCCGCACCCTGAATGTCCCTGCACACACCCAGGGGTGCCCTGCTGTGCCCCCTTCCCCTCACCTTGCTCTTGGCGGTGCAGACGAAGGTGACATCAGCACCGGGCTGGACCCGCTGCACCCGCTTCTCCTCCACGGTGACGGTGATGGGCTTGTCGGGGGTCTCTGCGCCCACACAGAGAGGTGAGCCCTGCTCCTGCCTCCCCTCCGTGCATGTCCCCCCTCTCGGTGAAAACGACATACCGGTGACGATGACCTCGGCGCGGCTGCTGTTGCTGTGCCGGAGGTTGCGGCAGGAGCAGACGTAGACGCCAGCTTCGGAGGGCTGGATGCTGGGGAAGTGCAGCTCCTCGCCTGGGGGGACAGGCAGGTGACACCCCACCCCTTGGGGACACCCGGATGTCCCCCCTGGAGCCACCCGGTACCTTGGCGGCGGCTCTGGGCGCCCTCGGGGAGGGGCCGCCCGTCCTCTCGCACCCAGTGGAAGTAGAGCGGGGGCTCGCCGGTGGCCTGGCAGCGCAGGGTGACAGCGCTGCCCTGCGGCACCGCGGTGCGCAGGGGGTGCACACGCACGGCCAGCGCGGGCACCGGCCCCGCGGGGACACAGCCCTGCCCCCGCACCGTGGGGTCACCCGTGTAACCCGGGGCACAGCTGCGGGGAACAATGGGGGCACGGGGTTTGTGGGGGTGCAGTGGGGTGCAAACGGGAGGAAGTACATTGGGGTGGGTGGGCTGTGTGGGTGCATTGGGGTGTGGATGGGAGTGTATATTGGGGTACATGGGGTGGGTATATTGGGGTGAGCACATCAGGATGAGTACATCAGGACGGGTATAGTGGGGTAGTGACTGTATCAAGGTGGGTATTAAGGGTGGGCACTTTGTGGTGTCTCTGTTGGGGTGAGGCCATCAGAGTGCACTGTGTATTGGGGTGTGTATGTCAGGCTGAGCTCTTTAGGATGCAGAACCCGGGGTGAGCTCATGGGGGTGAGTACATCAGGGTGGGTGTAGCAGGAGAACACTGGGGTGGCTATACTGGAGTGAGTGTATCAGGCTGGGTGTACTGGGGTGGGTATATTGGGGAGCACTTTGGGGTGGGTCTGTAGGGGGAAGGCCATGATGGTGAGTATATCAGGGTGGGTATACTGGGATGCCTAACTTGGGGTGAGTACACAGACGCTCTTTAGGATGCATATATTGGGGTGAGCACACTGGGTGGGTACAGCAGGGGTGGGTGTGTGTGGGTGGATATATGGGGTTGAGCCCATCAGGGTATGTGGGGGTGAGGCAATGGAGGTGGGTTTTGGGGATAAGTTTATAAGGGTGACTCAGTCAGGGTGGGGTTTTGGGGTGGGTATATGGGGGTGAGCCCACGTGGTGGGTTTTTGGGGTAGGTTTTGGGGTGCCAGCAGCCTCACCGCTCGCAGTACTGCCCGGTGTAGCCTGGCTCGCAGGCAGTGCAGCGGTACCCGCCACCTCCCAGGCTCTCACAGGTCCTGGAAAACCTGCAGGGACGCAGCAAGGTGAGGGCACGTCCCTTCCCTGGCACTCCCAGCCCAGCACCCTCAGCCCAGGACAGGCACCCACTGGTTCTCAGGGTACGGGAGGGGACAGGCGCAGGGCTGGCAGTCCTCGGGGGTCCCGGCGGTGGCATCCCCATAGAAGCCGGGGGCACACTGGTCACAGAAGTCCCCTGCCGTGTTGTGCAAGCATCCCTGGGGGATAGTGGGGCACAAATTGGGGGTGTCACGGCTGGGGTAACACCACAGCCCCCCCCAAAAACGTTGAGAACGTGGGGCCTTACGGAGCAGGCGCCGCTCTCGGGGTGGCAGCTCTCAGAGTGGCCGTTGCACTCGCACAGCTCACAGTGGCCCAGGTAGAGCCCGCCGCCGGTGCGCGTGTACCCGGGGGCACAGTCCTGGGGAAGGGACAGCGTCAGTGTCCCCACAGCCTGGGGAAGGGCCGTGGGGAGGGGGGAAGAGGGGGCTTGGGGGACAGATGGGGGTGCTGGGGGGTTGATGGATGGTGCTGGGGGTGATGCTGGGTGGGAGCATGTAGGAGTGATGGTGGGGATGACAGGAAGGACCAGAGGGGTCATGAGGGGCTGGTGATGGGGTGTGGTATGGGGAGTGATGGGGGATGCTGGGGATACTGGGGGGATGCTGGGGTGGATGATGGAGACAATGATGAAAGGAATGATGGTGGTGACTGAGGGTCATACTGGGTCGATGGGGGGATGCTGGGGCTGATCTGGGGGATGAAGAGGAGATACTGGGAAGGAGGGTAGGGAGGTGATGGGGGTGATGGGGTGACACTGGGAGGGGCTGGGCACACCTGGCAGGACAGCCCATGGTATCCAGGGGGACAGCGACATTCCTCCACCTCGGGGGCCGGGGGCAGGCCGGGCTGGCGGGGCACGGCCGTGTCCATGGCCACGTCGGCGATGGCAGCCACGGCTGTGCTCGTGGAGTAGGTGGCTCGGATGAGGATCTCATCCAGGTCAGCCAGAGCCATCAGCAGGTGCTCCCGTGTGGCCGGCTGCCCATCCGGCCGCTGCCAGTATTGCTGTGGGAACAGGGGGGTTAGCGGGGGACACACTGTGGGAAAGGGGGACATCAGGGACAAAAGCTGCCTGCCACCTCCTACCTCCCGAAAAATGATCTCGAAGGCCTGGGGGGTCCGCGGGGGCAGGTCGGGCTGGTACGCCACCAGCGTGATGTCATTGCCCTGTGGACAAGGGGGCCAAGGCAGTCAGGGGGCCCTGGTGTCACCCGGAGTGTCCCTGTCCCACCCCAACCAGCACCCCCTTACTGTGATCTGGACGTCGGCGTCGGGCAGGGGGGCTCCCTGTCCCCCCGGGGTGTAGGTCAGGGTGTAACGGAGCCGACCACCGTAGGAGCCCACCTGCACCAGGAGATTGGGATGGGATGGGATGGGATGGGATGGGATGGGATGGGATGGGATGGGATGGGATGGGATGGGATGGGATGGGATGGGATGCGATGGGATGCGATGGGACAGGTAAAGGGAAAAGGAACAGGATGAGCATGACGGGGACAGGGATGGGGATGGGGAAGGTGATGAGACGAAATAGGGATGAGGAAGAGGAGAGGGAAGGGAAAAGGGAGAGGGGAAAGTGGAAGGAGAAAAGGGAAGGGGGAAAGAAAGAGGATAGGGATGAGGAAGGGAAGAGAATGGGGAGGGGGGGGATGGGATGGGGAAAGGAGAGAGAAAAGAATGAGGATAATTATGGGGACAGGGGATGGCACAAGAAAGTGATGAAAAAGGTGAAAATAATGGGAAAAGGGGAAAAGGGAAAGGAGAAGGGACAAGAGAAAAGAAAGATAAGGTGAAAGGACGAAAAAGGGAAAAGAAAGGGGAAAAGTCCAAGGGGAAAAGGGAAAAGGAAGGAAAAAAAGAAGGGCAGAGACAAAGAGGCTGTGCCCATGCCCCCTGCCCCCCCCGACAGTGCCCAGGGTGCCCATGGGGAGGGGGTGCAGCCCCTGGCAGGGCATTCCCATGGCCCCTGTGGGCACCCCTGTCCCCCTGGGGGTCACCCTGTTACCTTGTCCCCCTGGTAGGGGGGTGGCAGCTGCCAGTAGTAGGAGTCAGGGGGCAGCTCCCCGAAGCGCTCGTAGGTCAGGTGGGGCTGGGGGTGCCCTGGCTGCACCCCAAAGCCACTGCCCACGCGGGTGCTGCGCTGGCGGTTCACCAAGGAGAACCCCTGGGCATCCCCTGGGGCAAAGGACGTCCGGATCTGCGGGACCAAGGGGTGAGAGGGGTCGGGGGCAGGTGAGAACACCCTGGGGACAGGTGGGGACAGCAGGGGACACTCACGGTGCCACGGGCGTAGGTGGTGCTGGTGCAGTGCTGCACGATGCCCATGCAGAAGCAGGGAAGGCACCCAGCTGGCTCCTCCCTGCTCAGGTGGAAGTGGTGGGGACGGCATGTGGCACAGTGGGGACCCTCCACGTTGGCCTGGGGGGGGAAGACAGCATGGTGACATTGCCCTGTCACCCCTCTTGGGGTTGGGGACACACACACGAGGCTCACCTTGCAATGACACTGCCCGTTGGCATCGCAGCCCTCACTGGTGCTGCCACGTGGGTCACACTGGCACTGCCCACCGGGGACACCAGGCACTGAGGGGTGACACACGGTCAGCCACAAGCCCCCTCAGTGCCACCACAGGGGACACCACTTTGTCCCTGCCCTGTGACACTCACCTTGGCACGGCTGTCCCCGCAGTGGGTCCCCCACATACCCGGGCAAGCACCTATGGTGGGACAAACCAAAATGAGGCAGTGAGAGGGAGGTTCACCCCAAAAACACCCCCACCCCACCCTGGTGTCCCTGTCACCTCTCGCAGAGGCGCCCGCTGTGCCCTGGGGCACAGGCACTACACGTGGGCTGCCCGTCAGTGTCCTCAAAGCAGATCTTGGTCACCCTGTGGAGGGGACAAAGGGACAGGTGACACCCAGTCAGTGTCTTCAGGAATGTGACAGATCGTGGAGTGGCACCTACTGGGTGTCCCCATGGGGTCCATGGCAGGGACAGGGCTGGCAGTCGCCTGGGGTGCCCCGGCTGGCATCGCCGTAGTAGCCGGGTTGGCACTTGTCACACTGGGGCCCCTCTGTGTGATCCCGGCAGCCCTGTAAAGAAAGGTGGTGATGGCATTGGTGTCCCAGCCATGGGTGTCCCCAGGGTGTCCCCTAGCTGTCCCCAGCTGACCTGGCAGACACCGGTGTCGGGGTGGCACTCGCTGGCATGGCCGTGGCACTGGCACGGCTCACAGGTGCCCAGGTAGAGCCCGGCAGTGCTGCGGGTGTAGCCGGTGTCACAGTCCTAGAGGGGACAGTGGCAGTGGGGTGGGACGTGGCTCAGCATCCCCACGGTGGTGGTGAGGGGACACGAGGGTCTCACCTGGCACGAGGCCCCACGGTAGCCGGGGGGGCAGGCGCAATCCTCCACCTCCAGCGCAGGCGGGCGGCCAGTGGCGTGTGGCACTGCCACATCCAGGGTGACATCGGCCAGTCTGCGGGGCCAGAGGGGAAGTCAGCACTGCCCTGCCACACCCCTGGGGTCCCTCCTGACCCCACAAGGAACTCACCTGCTCTCCTCTGGCTGTTCCGAGTAGGACGCCCGGATCATGAACAGGTCCACATCGGCCAGGGCCATCAGGAGGTGCTCACGGGTGGCATCGTGCCCATCCGCACGGCGCCAGGCGCCCTGTGCCACACCAGGGTCACATGGGGGCTGCCATCCCCCACTGCACCCAGCCCAGCCCCTGGGACATCCAGGGTGACCTCCCCGTGGCACCCAGTCTGATCCATGGGCACCCAATTCCAACCCCCATGGAAACCCCCATGGCACCCATGGTACCAATTCCAATCCCCAGTCCAAAATCCCCCATGGTGCCCAGACTGACCACCGGGGCACCCATCCCATCCCATCCCACCCCATCCCATCCCATCCCATCCCATCCCATCCCATCCCATCCCATCCCATCCCATCCCATCCCATCCCATCCCATCCCATCCCTTGCCCTGTGGTACCCAGTCCAGCCCCCAACAGGACCCACTCCAAACCTTCGCGACCCAGACCCATCCCTCCCCAGCACCCAGTCTGACCCCTCTCTCCATGACCCCTCTTGCTGGGTGCCACACAGGGACCATTCTCACCTCACGGATGGGCACAGTGACAGTGGTGGGGACACCGGCCGGGGGGGTGGCACTGGAGAAGTGCTCCAAGAGGATCCCATTGCCCTGGAGCAGGACGTCAGGGTGCCGGGGGGGCAGGGGAGTGCCTGCCGGGGCCTGGTGTGTCACCGTGTACCGCAGCTCCCCTCCATACGCTGTCACCTGTGGGAACACTCAGCATGGCTCAGGGTCACCTGCCCCCTGAGCTGGGCAGTGGGGACACGGAGAGGCGCAGAGGTGTCCCCTGGAGCAGCCATGTCACCTTGTCCCCGGCGAAGGGCACAGGCAGCACCCAGTAGTGGCTGCCCCGTGGCAGCTCCCGGAAGGCGTCGAAGCGCAGCTCCCGAGGGGACACGAAGTGTGGCATGGCCCCCAGCAACCGTGTGCCCGACAGGTTGGCCAGGGGCAGCGGGGCCGAGTCCTCAGAGCTGAGCAGCACCTGGGAGAGGGATTGTGGTGGGCATGGCCAGGCCTGGCGTGGCACCACATGGCACAGCACGACACTACAGGACACTACATGACACTACATGGCACTACATGGCACACGTGGCACAACACATATGTCACATGGCATGGCACTACATGGCATATAACGGCATGACAAGGCACCACATGGCATGACATGGATTGGGTGACGTGACATGGAATGGGTGACATGACATTATGGCATGGCATGGCACAACATGGTGCTGTATGGCATTACACGGCACGGCACACGTAACGCGACATACCATGCAATGACACGGTAACGCGTATCATGGCACCACATGGCATGGCATGGCAGCACGTGATATGACACGACATCAGTGCACGTCACAGCATGGCAAGACATGGTACAACATGGCATGGCACGGCATGGCACAGCATTGCCCAGTACTTAATGGCATTTCATGGCACAGCGTGGCCTGACGTGACACAGCATGGTCCAGCACGGCATGGCACAACATGGCACTACTGTGACATGGCACGGTAAGCCATGGAATGACACATCAAGACAATGACAAACATGGCATGTCACGGCCCGGGATGGCACAGCCTGTCCCGAGCCCGGGGTACCTGGTGGCGGTGCCAGGCGGAGCTGGCGCAGGAGCGGGACAGCCCCATGCAGAAGCAGGGCAGGCAGCCCGCGGGGTTGGCAGCGCTCAGGTGGAAGGTGCCGGCGGCGCAGGAGTCGCAGAGCCGGCCACGGACGTTGGGCTGGGGGCACAGGGCGGGCAGGGGTGAGCAGGGAAATGGGAGGGACTGGGTGCAGTGGGTGGGATGGAGGCTGCGGGGATTGGTGGGACTGGGTGCCCCAGGGGTCAGACTGGGCCCCAGTGGGTCCTACTGGGGGGTTGGACTGGGTGCCATGGGGCAGGGAGTGGGATCAGTGCTGGGCAGATTGGACTGGGTACCAGGGACTGCACTGGGTGCTGTGGGGGGTGGCACTGGTTGCCTCAGGGGACCTGACTGAGGGGTGGACTGGGTGCTGTGGGGCAGAGGTAGGATGGGTGCTAGGGCAGGGACTGGGTACCTGGGACCAGCCTGGTGCAGTGGGGGATGGCAACACCCAACCCCCCATGGCCCCCCATTGTCCCCACCAATATTGTCCCACTGTACCCCCAGCCCCCTGCCCTCACCTTGCAGCGACAAGTGCCACCTGCTTCATCCTGGCCCCCACGGGCATCACACTTGACGAGCTCCTGGCCTGCAGGCAGTGAAGGTGAGGGTGGGGGACACCCAAGGGTGTGGGACCCCCCCATCCTTAACCAGCGCCCTCCACTCACCAATTGGGGTGCACTTGCCACCCGGCTGGATGGGGTCTCCCTCATAGCCTGGCGCGCACCTGTGGAGGGGTGGGGGACAGGTGGGTGACAGGAGGGCGATGTGTGGGGGTCTCAGGTGAGGGGGGTTATAGGGAGGGACCCCCCACCCACCTCTCACAGCGGCGGCCAGCGTATCCAGGGGCGCAGGTGTCACAGGTGGCCTGGCCATCCGTGTCCATAAAGCACGACTCCGAGAACCTGTGGGTGATGATGACAGTGACACCAGGGTGGTGACATCAGGGGCTGGTCCCTGGGCTTGGCACCCACCTGCGGGATGGCTCAGTGTAGGGACAGGGACAAGGGTGACAGGCGGTGGCTGTGCCCTTGGTGGCATCGCCGAAGAAGCCAGGTTTGCATTTCTCGCACTGGGGACCCTCCGTGTTGTGCTGGCAGTTCTGGAAGGGGGACACATGTCACAAGGGAATGGTGACCCTGTGCTGTGTCCCTCTCCCTTTGTCACCTTGTCAACCCCTCACTCCTTACCAGGCAGTGCCCAAAAACGGGGTCACAGGTGCTGGAGTGGCCGTGGCAGCCACAACCGGAGCAGGTCCCCAGGTAGGGTCCCCTTGTCACCCGCTCAAAACGGGGAGCACAGCGCTGGCACGACAGCCCTGTGTAGCCCACAGGGCACCTGGGGACAGAGCAGTGTGACAGTGGCATCACAGCAGCGGTGGCACCAAGCCCGTGACCTTGCTGCCAGTGGTCACCTGCACTCCTCAACGTCACCGGCTGGCCCCAGGCCAGTGTCCGCAGCGCTGGTGACGTCCATGGCCACATCACTGAGCCCCACGCTGGCCATGCGCCTGTCGTACACTGCCCGGATGAAGATGCCCTCCAGCCCCTGCAGCACCAGCAGCAGCAGCTCCCGGCTCACTGGGGCACCCTGCTCGTCCTCCCAGTGGTCCTGCCGGAATGGTGACAATGGTGTCACAGCAGGGTGATGGTAATGCTGGCATCACCCACCTGCCACCACCAGCATCAGTGCGCATCATCAGCATCACCCACCCACCACTGGTATCACCCACCCTTCCCCAGTGCCTCCTTCCCATCACGGGATTCACTCACCATCCATGCATCTCCACTGGCATCACCCACCCACCACTATAACCAGTGTCATCCACCCATCACCTGCACCACCCACCACCACTGGCATCGTCCACCCACCCCCTGCATCACCCAACCGTGACAAGCATCACTCACTCATCCATCAGCATCACCATCAGCATCCCCATCCCTTCTCACACCCACCTCAGTGAGGGGCACGTGCCGCCGGTTGTGAACGTCTGGCTGGGTGTCACCAGCGCGTGCCTGCAGCTGCCGCCCGTGGCCCCGCAGCAGCAGGTCGGGGTGGGCAGTGGGCTCAGGGGGCCCCCGGCCCAGCCGGTACCGCACCCCGTAGCTCAGCGCTCCCCCGTAGGCATCCACCTGGCAGCACAACGGGCTGTCAGCGGCTGTGCCGCTGGTGTCCCCAGCCCTGACCCCAGCCCGGCATCACCTTGTCCCCGAGGAAGGGCTCTGGCAGTGCCCAGAAGGCGTCAAGCGCCAGGAAGCGGCGGGAGAGGTCCAGGAGCTGGAATTCCTCAGCGCCCACATCCACGTGGAGTTGAGTGGCCGAGAGCACCGGTGCGGATGGCGCCGCTGGCACCGTCACATTGACACCTGCAAGGAAACGCTCAGCCCCTGGCGCGTCCCCTGCCCCTGTCCCTTGTCCCCAGAACTCACCCTTGAAGTCATCGGGGCGGTTGAAGCGCAGGTGGAGGCGGTGGCGGTGCCTGCTGGTGGCACGGCAGGAGGTGGTGACACCGAAGCAGAAGCAAGGCAGGCAGCGGGATGTCCCTGTCACCTGGAAGTGGCCCTCGGGACACGGCCCTGTGGGAGATGAGACAGCGGGTGATGGTGACAGTGCCACAGCGGGGTTGGTGGCTTGGGGAGGGAGGGTCACTCACCAGGGCGGGTGACGGTGAGGATGCTGTCGGGGATGCCGAACACCATGCCCAGGGTGTTGATGGCCTCGCAGGTGTAAGCACCTTGGTCAGCTTCCTTCACGTCCCGGATTGTCAGGGTGCCCTGCCCGGCCTCACTCACGATCGACACCCTGTGGGGCACATTTGCTACCCAGAGCCTGGCACGGATGGAGCCCGGCACGCCCGGAGCCACACGCAGGCCACGCCCAGCACACGCAGCACCTGGCACACCTGGTGCCCTGCACACCTGGTGCCCTGCACACCCAGTGCCCCACACACCCAGTGCAGGACCCCATTCCCTCTGCACGATCGCCCCACACCCAGGCCGCCCCCCATCTCAAGCTCCTCCCATTGCACAAACCCCACCCACCAGAGGCAGCCCCGCCCTGTTGCCCCGCCCATTTATCAAAGCCCCGCCCACACATACCACACCCTGCACGTGAAGCCCCACCCTGTTGGAGCCCCTCCCATAACAAGCTCCACCCACTGTCCCAAGCCCCGCCCCCAATCCCCCACAAACCCCGCCCACACAGGCCCCATCCCAAATGAAAGCTCCTCCCATCTCAGACTGCACCCAATCACAAGTTCCCTCCTATGGCAAGCCACGCCCCTTCCCCAGCCCCAAATCGCAGCCAGCAGCGCTCAGGCCCCGCCCCCGGCCCCGCCCACCTGTGGCTGCTGGGGGTGTGTCCCCAATTCAGGCGCCAGGTGACAATGGGCGTGGGGACACCGGTGGCTACACAGGTGAAGGTGACGGTCTGGCCTGGCACGGCCCGCACCGACTCCCGCGGCAGCGTCACCACCTGTGGGGGCACTGCCACCGCCACCCAGTTATTGTCACCTCCACCGGCACCACCCACACCGTGCAGCACTCCCGGGGGACAGGGACACTGCCACCGCCACCCAGTCACTGTCACCACCACTACCACTGGCACAGTCACCACCCGCCCCAGGCGTCAAGGACACTGCCACTGCCATCCCTGTCATGCTGACCACCACTACCGCTGGTACCACGTGCCCCTCTGGCACCCCAGGAAACTGGGACGCTGACACCACCACTCTGTCATTGTCACCGCCACCGGTACTGCCTGCTCCTCCTGTGGTACCGCTGGAGAATGGGGACGCTGCCACCGCCACCCCAGACCAGCCTGGGGACAGGTTCCTTGGCACCGTGTCTCCAGTCCAGCTTGGGGACAGGCTCCCAGCACAGCATCCCCAGCCTGGCGCCATAGCACAGGGTCCCTGGGTGCAGTGTCCCCTGCCTGGTGCCATGAGTGCCCTGAGGACGGTGTCATGCCATGGAGTCCTTGGGTGCAACGTCCCCAGCCCAGTGCCATGGCACAATGTCCCCAGGCAGTGTCCCCAGCCTGCTGCCACAGCAAAGGGTCCTGGCACAGCTCAGAGCATCCCCAGCCCTGTATCCCCAGGACAGCTTGGGCACCGTGTCCCCATCCTGGTGCCACAACAGGATCCATGGGCAGTGTCCCCATCCCAATGCCGCAGCAGGACATGCCCCCAGCATCACAGCACCCCCAGCCCAGTCTCGGTCCCCATGTCCCCTCCCTGCTGAGCTGGCCCCTCCGGTGTCACTCACCACATCCAACCTCGTCGCTGCGGTCGGGACAGTCGGGCTCCCTGTCGCACTGGTAGCTGGCACGGATGCAGCTCCCACTGGACACACACCGGAACTCTGCCGGTCCACACGCCGCACCGGGTGCCTTGGTGGCTGCAGGGGGTCACAGCACCACGTGTCAGCTGTGTCCCCACGTCCCCACAGGTCCCTGAGCCCCCGTACTCACGGCAGTCGCTCTCGTCCGAGCCGTCACCGCAGTCGTTCTCGCCATCGCAGCGCCAGAGCTTGAGGGCGCAGTGCCCGTTGTCACACTTGAACTCGTTGGGCTCACAGGGGGACGGGGTGCCTGGGGGGCATGGGGCAAGTCAGCACGCAGAATCCCAGAATCAATTAGGTTAGAAAAGACCTTTGAGATCATCAGGACCAACCTGTGACCCAACACCACTGTGTCAAACAGACCATGGCACGTCCAGTCTTCCCTTAAACACCTCCAGGGACAGTGACTCCATCACCTCTGTGGGCAGCCCCTTCCAATGCCCACTCACCCTTTCTGTGAAGAGCTTCTTCCTAACGTCCAGCCTAAACCTCTCCTGGCACACTTTCAGGCTGTGTCCTCTCATCCTGTTCCTAGTTCTCTGGGAGCAGAGCTCAACCCTCCTCTCCCTGACTAGAGCTCAGCACCTGGCTGCACCCTCCTTTCAGGGAGTTGTGCAGAGCCAGAAGGTCCCCCCGAGACTCCTTTTCTCCAGGCTGAGCCCCCCCAGCTCCCTCAGCTGCTCCTTGCAGGACTTGTGTTCCAGGACCTTCACCAGCCTCATCACCCTTCCCTGGACACGCTCCAGCATTCCTAAGTTGGGCATCCTGGAACTGGACACAGCACTCAAGGTGTGGCCTCACCAGTGCTGAGAACAGGCGAAGAATCCCTGCCCCGGTCCTGCTGGCCACACCATTCCTGACGCAGACCAGGTGCCATTGGCCTCCTTGGCCATGAGGACACACAGCTGGCTCATGTCCAGCCTGCTGTCCATCAGTGCCCCCAGGTCCCTTTCTGCCTGGCTATTGTCCAGCTACTCTGTCCCCAGCTGGTAGCAAAGCATGGGGGTGTCATGACCAAAGTGCAGGACCCAGCACTCAGTCTTGTTAAACTTCATATCCTTGGATTTGGCCCCTAGATCCAGCTTGTCCAAATCCCTCTGCAGAGCTCTCCTCCCCTCCAGCAAACCCACACTTGCACCCAACTTGGTGTGGACCTCAGTGCCCACACCCAGATCATCAATAAAGACATTGAACAGGACTGAGCCCAACACTGATCCCTGGGGGACACATCTGGTGACCAGGTACCGACTGCAGCATCTCCCAGCACACTGTGCCTGGCCATCCGCCAGATCCCAGCCCAGCAAAGAATGAAACTGCCAAGCCGTGGGCTGCCAGCTTTTCCAGGAGTTTGCCATGGGACACAGCATCCAAGGCCTTGCTGAAGTCCAGGCAGGGCCCCCCAAACCCTCTCCGTGCCCCGGGACCCACC